>JAPVRG010186868.1:0-10670 GCA_029783565.1 Rhagoletis cerasi | reverse complement strand
AATGCTTGGTTTACGCAAAAGTTATAAGAAAGTAGTCGACAGGAGCGTAAAACGGTTGTATGCATTTTTCACCAGTTTCGAAATTTTCATACTACGTATATTAACGGACGAAATTGCATTTTTTTCTCAACAACATGGTTCTTTATCTATTTTCCCCATTCGTTATTACGAACATACACAATATTATTTTACTCGTTTTATTTGCATTACAGGCAAATTCCGATATAATACTGAGTTGACTGGCCCGCGTAGCATATGTGAGGCGATCGAACAACTGGGCTTCCAGGCACGCCTGCTCAATGGCAAAGACAAAATGACGCATGACTACCTGCAACACAAAGAAGAGATTGCAAAATGGCGCAATGCTTTCTTGGTATCTCTGATCTTTGGTGGGCCATGTATGGTTGCCATGATCTACTTCATGGTCGAAATGGGTGACAAGGGACATGCAGCGATGTGTTGTTTGGTACCCGGGCTATCGATGGAGAATCTGGTAATGTTTCTGCTCTCGACTCCAGTACAGTTCTTCGGGGGTTGGCATTTTTATGTGCAATCCTTTCGCGCTATCCGCCACGGTACCACAAACATGGATGTGTTGATTTCAATGGTAACCACGATATCCTATCTCTACTCTGTGGCGGTCGTCATAGCAGCTGTGTTAATGGAGCAAAACTCCTCACCCCTAACATTCTTCGATACACCACCCATGTTGCTGATTTTCATATCCCTGGGTCGCTGGTTGGAGCATATTGCTAAGGGAAAGACTTCAGAGGCTCTTTCGAAACTGTTATCTTTGAAGGCGGCCGAGGCGCTGCTGGTCGATGTGACTCCTGACTTCGAAATAAAATCGGAAAAGGTGATACCGGTAGACTATGTACAGCGAGGCGACATTCTCAAGGTGATACCGGGTGCAAAGGTGCCTGTGGACGGAAAAGTTCTTTATGGTCACTCGACTTGCGATGAAAGCCTCATCACGGGCGAATCAATGCCAGTGGCCAAACGCAAAGGTGCGGTAGTCATTGGCGGCTCAATAAACCAGAATGGTGTGCTACTCATATCAGCGACTCACACGGGTGAGAATACGACTTTGTCCCAGATTGTGCGCTTGGTCGAGGAAGCGCAAACTTCCAAAGCTCCCATACAGCAGCTAGCGGACCGCATTGCAGGATATTTTGTGCCCTTCGTAGTGGTAGTATCGACAATTACTCTGATCGGTTGGCTGATAGCTGGCTTCGCTGACCCGAACCTAGTGCCAGTAGCAATGGAACACAAAATGCATATGGACTCTAACGCAATTGTCATTAGCCATGCCTTCAAATGTGCGCTGAGCGTATTGGCTATTGCGTGCCCTTGCGCGTTGGGCTTAGCCACTCCAACTGCGGTAATGGTAGCCACAGGCACCGGAGCCATCAACGGTGTGCTGGTCAAAGGTGCTACAGCCTTAGAAAATGCCTACAAGGTATGTCGCCTATAAGTAATGCTTTCTAATTGTGTTGTATTGTAGTGTTATATTGTAGTGTTATTTATGTAGGTGAAAACTATTGTCTTCGACAAAACCGGTACCATAACGCACGGCATGCCAATGACCTCCAAGCTAATTATGTTCGTCAAACCCGCCGTCTGCAGCTTAGCGCGAGCGCTCACCATCATCGGCGCTGCTGAGTCCAACAGCGAGCATCCAATAGCTTCTGCAATTGTGCGCTTCTCTAAAGACATGCTGGGCTTGCAAACGTTTGGAAAGACTCAGAACTTTCTCGCTGTGCCGGGATGTGGCATTAAAGTGGTCGTTCTGCAATACGAGCAGGCCTTGCGACAGGCTTGTAATGCAGAGAAAATCATTAACTACGAAAATAACTACCGTTCCAACCCGACCTCTGCACACACCGAAAATGGTGCCAGTATTGAAGAGCTGATACCACAGTTACTGACACGCAAGTCCATGGAGCTTCAGCAGCAGCAACAGCTGTTGCAGTTAGACGAGACTTTACCGTCTGAGGCCGTACCAACTGTGCTGGGCAGCGAGATAAATGTGCTGATTGGCAATCGTGAATGGATGCATCGCAATGCCATACCGGTGCCAAATGAGATCGATAACTGCATGAGCGAAGAAGAGTCAAAAGGTCACACAGCTGTGCTGTGCGCGTTGAATGGTCAGCTCATCTGCATGTACGGTGTATCGGACCTAGTCAAACCCGAGGCGCATCTAGCTGTTTACACGCTGAAGAAAATGGGCATTAACGTAATCCTGCTAACGGGTGACAACGAAAATACTGCCGCAAGTATAGCTCGCCAGGTAAGTTGCTCCATAGGACTGCACTGTATTTGTACTAATCCAAACCCGATTTCAGGTTGGCATTAAACGGATCTTCGCTGAGGTTTTACCCTCGCACAAAGTGGCCAAAATTCAGCTCATACAAGAAAGCGGCGCCCGTGTCGCGATGGTTGGCGACGGCGTCAACGACAGCCCCGCTCTGGCACAAGCCGACGTTGGCATCGCAATTGCGGCAGGCACTGACGTGGCAGCCGAAGCAGCCGATGTGGTGCTGATGCGCAACGACTTGCTGGACGTGGTGGCCTGCCTCGACCTGTGGCGCCGCACCGTTCGCCGCATACGGTACAACTTCCTGTTCGCCAGTATGTACAACCTTCTTGGCATACCGCTGGCGTCGGGCATATTTGCACCGTTCGGTTTCACGCTGCAGCCGTGGATGGCATCAGTGGCGATGGCAGCCAGCTCGGTATCGGTGGTCTGCTCATCCCTAATGCTAAAATGGTATCGCAAACCCTCGGCTGCTTCGTTGCGTACACCCGAGTACATGAAACTTCTGGCACAGGAGCGTGACAATGAACTTGAACCCGACAAGTTGTCATTGCATCGCGGAATGGAAGACTTACCACGCGCCAAGCTAAACCGCTCTAATAGCTCCCTCCTGTCGCGAATATTTCTACACGGCGGCGATAGCAATCGTTACGATCAGAATGAAGGCAGCCTGCTGGAAACAGAAGGCCTTGAATTCTCTCCAAAAATTGTTAAGTCGAAAAATATCAGGAACGTGACTGAAATGCAGAAGCTTTAGAGCGAAGAAAGGCAAGTGCTTAGTGATTGTCCGTAGGTAGTGAAGTGTGAAATTAATTTTTGTTATTTTGCATATTTATATTTGTATAACTGAGAAGTATGAAAATTGTTAAAATAAGAAGCTCAACGTAGAGATGTTTCTAACTTAAGCCCTCTTTTCTACGCAATTGAACAAAATAACGATTATTCTTTTTTGCATAAATTAAGGTGCATTTACTTTGTGCATATGTACGTAAAGAGCGTATCTTTTCTACGGGTGCAAATCGCTTTTCGAAGAACAAATATTCATTAAGTTTATATGCATAGGATATTTTTCTAACTTTTGCCCTTCTACAAAGATCCAACCTGAATAATAAAATCCTAAAAGGTACGACAAGTAGCAGCAGTATGCAATATACATACATATATGTACGTACATATATGAAATGTTATTCAATATTATTTATATCTTTTTTTACACATACATATATATACAAACAATATATAATACATATTCATAGTCCCCTTATAGATTAAGAATAAAGACCCTATATCAGTAAAAACTTCCCAAACCCAATTAATAATGTTTGCGGCGCCACTTAACTGCTATGTGACAGCAGCACCACAATTTTTTATCGTTTATCAAAATGTTAGATGGTGGGCGGTATATACGTATGGCGTGAAATTTATGATAAGCAGTACATACTTTTCTTTTTCGGGCAGACTGGCATTTGTTATGTGTATTGTATGCGCTGTGGGGTTAAAAAAATTCTCGTTTATTTGCAAACAACAAAGCATAACAATATACAACTGATAGTTGAAATTATGGTGTGTTATGAATTTAAGTAATGCGGTTCTTGTTTAGAATAAAATTTTACTCCACTTTCGAAGTTTCAAGGTTAGAACTTTATCTCGCATTTGCATACAACTTATGTACATGTTTGCTTTTTTTTTTTTTAAATTTAAATTTTTGGTAGGATAAACATCAGTAACAAGTACCACATTTGTCGTACCTTATTCATAGATGTCTTAATATCTGCAACGTGACAATGCCAGCGTCGTGTTGTACAAGATATAATTTCATATTTTATCAAAGCATTGTTCAGACGGTCTTTACATAGATTCTAAATGAAAAAAGTGGGTACAGTTGGTTAAATTCAAATTGTTACGGCGTTGCTCACTAGTTTTTGTATGGCTGAATAGGGCGCTGAAGCAGAACAGATATTCGCCCAAGACACAATTAATTACTCGTGGCACAAGAATTTCAATGAACTGCAGTTGATACAGCAGCACAGCTGTTTTCTTTTGGTGCAGTGTTTTTTTTTTTGTTTTGTCAATATTTCGGGCACCGAAATCAACCTAAAAATTGCGACACATGTACACCTGCCGCACTGGCCATTCCCCCCACAGTTACTTTCACAGTTGTTTTATACGTGTAGCAATTCTATTGACAGATATACTTACGATTTTTCGATGGGACGCACAATACTCATTTCCCATTCCACGTTAAATAAACTTCGATCCATTCTTTGCACATATAATTGCAAGTGATTTTGTTTTATTGACTCGAAATTTCTTAAATTATTTTCTAAACCATATCGGATAAAAAGTTTTAACTGCAAATTAGGGTTCATAATTACTTTTAAACCATGTGGAAGTCATAGGCTCTTTCATACACTCGGTCTGGTCTTTATCAATCGGAATTTTCGCAAAACTTCAACAAACTATTCAACATTCCTCAATTATCTCCATCGGTGAACGCTCCGTCCCATTTTCCAATTTGGTTTTCGTAATAGGATAGACATGCAGGTTTTCCTTGAAGTCCTTAATGTCTACAATTGTAGTAGCATCACCGTCTTTCGGTATGAATCGCACATCCAATTTGCTGGCCAATGCATTGAACAACTCCTCGTCGTCGACCTCCGATTCAGCACCACTGCTGCCTCCGCTGTCGTCATTGGAGTTTTCGCTCCGCGTTGGTGTGCGCCTTAAGCGCACCGCATCTTTATTGCCAATAACTTGCACCGACAATTTGCGCAGGTTGGTGCGTTCGTTGCTCAGACAAAAATCGATAATATCTTGTTTGGTCAGCGCGCGCAGTACCTCAACCTCTCGTCGTCTCCGATCGAAAACGTACTCCTCGGACGTGATCTCCTCCCAATTGTGGGACACCTCCTCAGCAAGGGAAATATCTACAACCTGCTTGATTTTGATGAGGGATTCACGCACGTGATCGAAATCCTCCGGCGACATCTCTTCAAGTATTTGTAGCATTTTTCCACGGAATACCTCAATCCGCTCGTCCACGTGAGCTGCGCTGAACTTCGTTTCCTGTGAGTTGACCGCGATGGAGTAGCCAATTATGCCGTAGTTCATACGCACCGAAGCAGATACATAGTACCCAAGCTGTTCCTTTGTACGAAGTGTGTCAAATAATGGCTCCTCGACGAACATCATTAGCAGATCCAAAATGCTCTCGATTCGTAGAGAACACGGACCAATTTGGTAGAAATTGCAAATTACGGTATTCACATCCTTTTCATTGAGAGTGCTGCAGCGTATGAAGTGCGAACCTTGTGGTAACTGGACGGTACGATTCTCGATGTACTTAGTCTGCAAAATTACAATTAAATGACGGTTTAGGTTTCTGAATTGATTCAGATTGTATGCCATCATACATACCTCTTTGATGTTCCGACAATTGAGTGTAGTCAAGACAGAATTCATAACATTATGAGCGGACTCCTCCGTTAAATTGCCCTGCATGAGAGTCTGTAGATAGAGTTCACTTGTGTAGGCATCGGCGAAATTTAACACATCATTCAATGTTAGGCTATCTAAACATTTGTATTTAGTTATCATGGGCCAGCGGATGTGCTCCACGATGCTTAGACGTATGTCCCTAGAAATAAAAGTGTAATTAGTTGTCCTCTCGTTAGTAAAAATTTTAAAGTTGGTGTACTTATTAAGGGTGCGCGGTTTAATGAGCGAATTGAAGTAGGCTTTCTTCTGGTCTGTTTTGAATATGTTAAACAAATCTTCTGTTATGTGGTCACGCATTGACACCATAGCTTTCGTTATGATGCCCACCAACAAATGCAATTTTTCATTGTATCCATTCACCTTTATTGTTTTTAAATAGGTTCGAATTAAATGAAGCTAGACAAAATTTCGTCAGAGTTTGTATTACCTTTAGAATAATTCCCTTCTCGGCAGTGTAAAACTGATAGGAAAGTCCTGCAACTGTCGCAGGGTACAGTTCTTCACTTAACCGAAATTTGACCAGCTTCTCATAGAGTACACATAAAGCATCGCTGTAGGATTTTCAATATAATTTCTGTTAATTTAAATAAGACATTTCCAAATATTTTTTGTACTTACTTTTTGGGATCCATTCGCAATAGTGGCGATATAAAATAAAAGTACATATATGACTCGGGCAGCAAAAACTTGTCGTCCTGTCTGAACCACAATTCGCTAACATCCGTTTGGAGTATTTTCTTCGGTGCTGTTGGGATCTCTGGTTTACCATTTTCCTCCCAGTGCAAGCGGAAGTCATTTGAGATAAACCGATTTGGCTTCGGCAAGAACAAGTCTGGTATCGGTTCCGATTTCTCCCAAAGATCACGCCACTTTTGTGGCATTTTAATTGTTGTGTATTCAGTACCGAACCATTTTTCCTTTTTGTCATATGTTATTCCCTCATATTTGTGTTGCGAAGTGATCATTATATTGAATCTGAACTCGTTTAAATGCTTCACCACCTCTTGTATGTGCTCTTCATTGTACTCGTAATATAACTCAGTTCCAGTAAGAATATCCTTTGGTGGATAATATTTCAGTTTTACTGCCAATTTCTCGACATTGTCCAGGGCTGGACGCTGAGATTCAAATCGAAAGTTAGTTGCCTCAATTTTCTGTAACTCAGTGTACGCATCTTTGAATGGACCACAAACAGCAAATAATTTTATGAAGGCAAAGCACGCGGAAAGTACCTAAAAAATAAATTATGTAAATCATACCATATGCTAACGTAGTCTTGTTGTACCTCATCGAGATGCTGGAAACCCCGATCAGTCAAAAATATACCAATAACAAACGAAGAGTAAATCGAATTTGATTCGAAACCACTCTCATCAATGCCCGCAGTCAGTTCTAACCCCCATAAACGTTTTCTCAAATAGGCGCACAAACTGCCCTCCCCCTCGTATCCAATCAAATGCGATATAAATTGATCTGGTTTTGTTTTATAAAGCTGTAAAATAAATAAAACAATTATTAAATTCTTGAATAAAATGTACATATAAGTTCTAAATGTGTATAACCAACCTTAATCATTGACGGTAGAACCCATGTAAGCTCCAGCTTGCATATATTTTCTACGGGCTTGACAAAAAATACTTCTTCGAAAAACTCTTTACGGAAAGCATTGCGGTAGTCGTACGGCGACAGGTCAATACCCGGAAGATCGTTGCTAGGAATGCCCGAGAAGTGTTTCACAACCATTTGCTCCAGTTCGTCAATGGGCAGGCGAGCTTGAACACAAACACACATACGGTGCGCACTGTAGTGTCGCTTTTGAAATTCATGCAGCTGTGCATGCAGTTCGTCGTCACTTATGCCATCCTTAAGAGTCTTAAGGTTGCCCCATGGAAATGTGGCGTGCGGATATCCGGGGGTGGCATAGGCAGCCACAAGCTGATCCCGCCGCACTTCATCATCAAGCACGATTTGTTGAAACTCCGATTCAACAGAATCTCGTTCACGCGTCATCGCTTCTTTTTTCATCAGGGGTGCTTTCAGTAAGGCCGAAAAGTAGTCCATGCTGCTGTCTAAATGCTCTTCAGATACCTCAAAGTAGAAGCAAGTCTCCTCGAACTCAGTGTGAGCATTGTCGAACCCGCCGCATTTTTTTATATGTGCATCGAATGCATTTTCCGCTGGGAATTTTTCGGAGCCCATAAAAATCATATGCTCCAGGAAATGCGCTAAACCTTGATATTCGGCAGGTTCCGTAAACGAACCGACATCTACCAGTAATGCACAGGCTGCCAACTTTTCATCACCTGCAATATTCATTACATTTGAATTTTAAAGGATGCTCCGCATTAAATGACTTACCTTCTTCTGACTCCAAATCCGAATCACTTTCACCATTGTCTGTTGTGGAAGTGCTCATCGACTCTTCATCCTCGCTGCTGGTGCTACTACTCTCTTCGGCACAGGAATCTCCAGTTGAATCATAGGAGGAAGAAGAAGACGAAGAGGTCAGCCCGCAATGTGGAACAGGTGTCGGGTCTGACACCAGCAATGCACGTATACCATTGCTGAGTAAAAGTGTTCTGCGAAGTAAAACTAGTATAACAAACATTCTGCAGAAGTTTCTTTCTTTTTTGATAACTTACTTGTAATGCTTTTTATCGCTTTCTGACTTATCGGGAATTTCCAGGTATGTCACGTCTGATTCTGTGTTCACCATGTCTGTTGCAGAACGATTTCTAAAAGATCCAAGCCACGGTGTTGGGCGACGAGGAACCAAACTTGGTTGCAGAAGCTTATTGAAACTTTTTGATAATGGCGTAGCCTGTGTTGAAGGATTGTAACAATATGTAAATTTTGCGCGACGTTGGAATGATGCCTCTGTTGCTAAAAATATTGAAAATTTCCGAATTAACATAAACTTTTTACGCTGACTTTCTCTTGGAACTATCGAAGATTCCACGCTTCAAAATCTTTGTCTCTTTTGCGGCGAATGGTTTTAATTTTGCATGTGTTACAATTTTTTTAGTATAATTTTAAATGTTTGAAATGTAATTAAAATTTATTTTATTTTTTCATAACCAAATTTGCCGCAACCAAATAAAATCCTACACTGATGAGTTTTTCTTCTCCTGTTTACTTTGACGTTTAGTCCACGTTCGCAATTTCCACCTCCGCATGAATAATGCCATACCTAAATAAAAGCGTTGAGCGGAGCGTTTTCTACCGCCTAGCGTTAACGTCTTTGGAAAAGAAAAATCAAGGTCGATAGAATTCGAGATTGTGTTAAATTCATTTAAAGCCCTTAAAATATGAGCATTTCTTGCATACTCCGTTTTACAATTTCCTCCATAAAAAGGCAGAGAATTACGAAGATTCCTTCGAGGAACATTGAAGTTGACCCGCTCAAGGAGATTAGAGAATTTGGCGACGAAAATTTAGCGTAGCGATTGTCAGAATCCCACTGCTGGTGGCGATGAAATTTCTCAATTAAAAGTCAACAAAACCGAAGAGGAGGTGAAAGAAGACGGTGAAAACAGAAACTTTTTTAACATTCACGTTTTCGATTACAAAAATCCGATTTTTTGTGTTCAATTGTAAATATATTTGATTTATAAAGAAAATTCATAAAGTGTTAAAAAACAGTGATTTTCGTGAAAAATTAGTGAATTTCAGTGCATCTAAAGTTTTTGCGCATGGTACAGTTATTATAGGTATTGTCTTCCCAGAGAGTTTTGCTTCACATCGAAATTCGTGCTCCCTTATTTTCATTTTGACGCAGTTCAATGTTTATTATTTTACTTTTATTTGGCTTTGCTTTTTGTTTTCGCTCAATTGACTTTTTATAATTTTTCTAAACAAAAGAAAAACGTTTGAAATGAAGTGAGCCATAAAAATTTTGAATTTATTTATTAAGCAAATGTTTTTTTTCGGCTTTTGCAAATTAAATAAGTTCTCTGCAAGAAGGTTTGTTTAAGAAAATATGTGTACATTATTGGTATATAGGGTATGGAAATATCCCTTTTCCCTAGCAGTAAACCTTTTAGTGTGGGCGACAATGATGTTGTTCAAATAAGGCAGATCGAAATATGCGCTCTCTGGGAAGACAATAGCTCTGTTTTTGTACCCACTTTCCAGCAAAATCCAGTAACAATTGTTACAAGTTTTCATGTTTTGGCGTTTTCGTACGCAAAAAACTTGCAAAGTTTTACTGGATAAATTTTTACTTGCAAAAATTTGCCAAAAAGAAAAACAGCTGCTTACATGCTGCTTCTTGCATTTTACACAAGTGAAGGAATAAATTTTATAATTGAGAAGTTAAAAATGCCAAAATATAACTATTTAATTAAAATTTCATAAAACTATTAACTACTAGCAAGGTTAGCGTTTTCGTACTTATTTTTGGATAGTTGCTGGCAAGTTACTGAATATTTTTTGCTGGAGAACACGTGAACAGAGCTAATACCTGTAATTATTGTACCATGGTTTTTGCGTACATTCTGAGAGGCTGTTTACTTTTGGTTGAGAATTATCAAAATCGCCAAACTAAAGTAGCGGTACCACTGACGGCGATATCTTTGTTTTCTATATCGTGTCGAACTCAGCTGTCAGAGTAAAAGAGAATAGAAAACAAAAACAAAGCGCAAAGATTGGGAGGAAATGAAGGAAAATATAAAAAAGAACAAATCCAATTAGGAATATGTGGGGGGTAATTTTAAATATGGTTTGCATTCCCGTACAATTCGTCATTTGTTCTCTCTTAACACTCACATAAGAGATCGAGTTTTTAGTTTGACAGTTCCACAAGTTTTGTTCGAAAAATACTGGAACAGACTAGTTATTATTCAAGAAGTGC
>JAPVRG010186856.1:0-13402 GCA_029783565.1 Rhagoletis cerasi | reverse complement strand
TAGCAAGTCATTATAAACAATTTATGAGATTGAAAATGAAAAACGTGGAACGCATGCAATACAAAGCATTATATTTAATTGACAACTGTCAAACTACAAAACGTAGACCAAAAATTTCTACGGTGCAGGTACAAATTTGACATCGATTTTAAGCGATCGATATCCACATACATACATGTATTACTTTTCATATCAATTCAAGTCTATTACCTGCGCCCCACGCTTTTCATTTTCAATCTCATAAATTGTTTATAATGACTTGCTAAAATTTCGAATTCAAAAGTTATCAAAACAAATTCTATGGGACTGAGAAATATTATTTTCTACTTTTTAGTCCATTTATAAAAGCGTTGTATATTAAAAAGTTTTTTTAATTTATTTATTTTCTACTTTTTAGTCTTGTCCATATAAAATTTTGTTATATATATTGAAATGATTGAAAAATATTCTGTAACTTTGGAACTAAAAATTTGTTTCACTAGTTCGCGGTTTCCCTGCAGGGTACGATATACACACATAAAGTACACACTGGCTTTAGCGACATCTATGTTCTTTGATATGTATCTATGCTGAACTTAACAGTTGTAAAGCCACATAGTTAGAAAGCTTAGAAGCTGAAAAGCACTGATCCAAAGCTCACCAAATAAGTAGCAAAATCGTGCGGATTCGCGAAAGCGTAGTGCATATTTCTAGGCGTATATTTAGACTTTATTTATGGAAACTTTGATTATAGCAAGCAAAGGTGTCCGGACACACAACTCAGTGAAATGATAAAAGCGTTGTAATAAAATAAGGAAAATTCAGCAAATTTTCATCAAAATTTCAAACTTTTTAATCAGATTTTCAATAAAAAATTCGAGTATGCAGTTTTGAAGCCCATCGAAAGTGAAAATTTCAAGTCGCTTAAAAATCTCGTTGATTTTTGATATTTTTTTTGCTGACGGTGTTGAGGATTTTCTTCCAAATAACGAATTTTTTTGTGTATTGTATATTTGACATACATATGTAGTTATAATTCACAATTGATTAGTCACAATGGAATGGCATCTTTCTTTTTTTTTTCAATGTCTCAATTAGTTTTGGATTCTTGTAAAGCGTGAAGCGCAAAATGGAAAAGCCTCGAGAACCCCAAAACTTTTGCTGAATGTTAAAAATTTGTATGAAAAATATTTTAGAGTTCTGAGTTTTCCAACTTTTCATAGTAATAACAGAGTACATAAGTAATTACCAATATCTAGGCGAATTAATATAAGGTGATAGCAGGAGTACAAAAACAAAAATTTACATGTATGTTGTTTTTGCTTTGGCGGCGTAAACTGTCAAAATCTGTAAGAGTTTGTGTGAAAATGCAAACAAAATTTTTCAATTTGACATTAGAAGCCGTGCCGCGAAACACATACACAAAATCAGCTGATCTAGTGACACCACCTTATATAAATCCGCCTTGACCAATATCTTGACTATTTTTCGAGCTACATACATAATTTTCATTTGTTTATACTTTTTCTGTCGCTGATTACTGTCAATTTTTTTCTTATTTTAAAAGCCAATACAACAAAATGAAAAGTAGTTCAAAATTTTCCGTAACAACTTTTTTAATTTTTCAAACATTGAACATCGAAGAAATTGCACTAACTTTTCATATTTTTAGCAATAGATTTTTGTTTGACTCTTGAAAAATGTATGTGGTAATGAAATTTAAATTTTTTTTATTTGTCCACAACTTTCATTCATGGTGCTCTTTTCGAAACATCTAAATTTAATATAAGGTTATTTTGAAACCCAATAAAACAAAATGAAAAGTAGAGACAATTTTTCATAACAACTTTTTTTAATTTTTTAAACATCGAAGAAATTGCACTAATTTTTCATATTTTTAGCAATAGATTTTTGTTTGGCTCTTTAAAAATATATATGGTAATGAAATTTAAAATATTTTTTTTATTTTTTATCTTATTTGTTCACAATTTTCATGGTGCTTTTTTCGAAACGTCTTAATTTAATATGGAGTTATTTTAAAATGTGAAGGACGGTAATATATTGATTTTTTTTACATCCCTTGATTTTTGAAACAAGATTTTTTATTCAAAATTCGTAGTTTTTCAAAAAATGTCATTGACATATTTTGCCACAAGTTTCCTCCCATTATTCTTTGCCGAGGCCCGCATAGTTTTCGTGATAAAAAAGTTGAGAAGTCGGTTAAAATGAAGAAATTAAGTCAGTTTAAAATACAAATGCTTGAGATGTGGCGCTACTATGTATGTCGCAAGGCTCTTACTAAGGTTCTGAAAAAGTGTAGTCTTAGCTTCTGATCATATATACAGGGTGTCCCAGAAGTAACCTGCCAAACTTGCGGAGAAGGTAGGTGGGGTGTGAATATTGATTTTTTTTTTTTTTTTTTTTTTAAATCGGGCCTTTTCACGTATTTTCTTTAACTGCATGTAAAAAAATTTAATTTTTTAAAACTAATGTAAAATTTTTTTTTTGAATTTAAAAATTTTTTTTAAGTTTACATGCTGTGAAAATACATGAAAGGTCCAATTTTTTTAAATTGAAAAAAATTAAAAAATTTCAAAAACGGTGAGACTTTTACCTGAAAATTTTTCGCTTATCAGGGGGCTAACCCCCCAACCTACCTTCTCCTCAAGTTTGGCAAGTTACTTCTGGGTTACCCTGTATATATAAATATATTTATTTTACCGTGGGGAAGGATCTTATATTTTCAATATTATAGAAGAAATTTTTCATAAAGTTCCCATAAAACTGAGCTACCCAGAGGGAACATGAAGTTTTAGAATTCTCTACATATTTCATTTAACTAACTGAATTTGTCCATTTGGATAGCGTGCTTTGATTTTACGAGAGCTAATATATGATCTTGGCACACAAAAAAGCAGTTGGCGTTACAGATTTTAAGAATATATCTGTGTTATGGAGTGCACATTAGACCAGGTCGATCCCAAAGAAATCAAAAGTCTATGAAAGAAAAAAGCCTGTTGTTACCCCTTTTAGTTTGAAATAATTTTATTGTCATACAAATTTCCGTCTTTGTCATGTACTAAAAACAGACAAAATTTACTTTTCTTCATAAATACGTACATTATAAATATCCCGATTTTAAGGGTTGATAGATAATTTGAAAAGTAGTTTGGAGGCTATAAATACATATGACCAATTCTACAGGAAATTGAAGTTTTTGTAACGTAGCCAAGTTTTATAATTTTAAGGCCAGATGAACTGTTAAACAAATTTCTGCACAGAAGCGCTGACTTATTTTATTTTCAGCGTTCTGCGCGAAAATTTTTTTTATCAGTAATTTTTTCTTAAAGATATAAGCCTGAAAAGTGCACTGGCAACGTTACAAAAATTTTAATTTCCCGTAGAATCGACCATATGTTTAAGGTCTTAAAAAAATGCATAACTTACTAAAATTTTTGATTTTGTAATAACTAAATTTGAATTCAGTCGAGTAAAAATTTAAAATATTCCTATTACTGGCCGGAGTAGGTAATTTTGCTCAAAATGATATTAAGGGAATTATAGATGATTTAATTTGGAACGAATTTCCGTCACCTCTCATTAAGTTTGGTTTGGAGACAACCCGGTTTCGGCGTTGTGCCATCTTCATTACAAAGTAAATCATCTTGCCACCCTGTCGGAAAGATCCACCAACACCAGCAAAGAAATTATAGATCTTAAAAATATGTTTTTAACGACATGCCAGACTTTCAAATCAGGTTGTTAATAAAAAAAATTTATGAACAACACTCGAAATTGGTTGTTTTGCTCGACACAGTCTAGTGCACATGGTATACCGAAAGCCATTATCACTTAACCCTTTTGTTTTATTGGTGTTTTATTCAAGTTTTCTTATACATACATACATATGCATATAATTTCACATGTAAATTTAATTCATGCCCTATTTTTTTATTCTGCACATGTTTATGTATGTAAACACAACTGCATCGCTTTAAATGTATGAGGAAGTATTCAGGTTGTTTGCAAGTTACATTCTCCTTTGACGTATTTTATTTAGGCAAGTATGCTTGTCTGTCGAAGTGACGAAATATTTGATGAAACAATTAGTAGAATACTGCAATGCAATATTAAAACACAAATGTGACATTGCGTGTCAGCCTCTAAAGTGTCACAAGTCGAGTTCAAAAATATGTACACTAAAGAGACAAATTACATAAACAATGGGAGTGTAAATATTGATGCACGCATCTGATGAAGTCTAGATTTTATTAAACATTATTTTAGTTTTTCTTTTGTAATCTAAAAAACAAATATGATGTAGTACGTGGACCTAAAAAATGTACGTTTCTGAGTTAAGCTGATTTAAAAGTTCAAGTGTAATTCGAGTGTGTGCATGCACCCTTGAGCAGCTATATACGCGGCGCTGAAATGTTAATTTTATTTCAGCGATATAAACAAAAAAAAAAAAAACGAAACGCGAAGTGCATTGTTTGCAATATTTTGAACACTTGTACAAATTATATACATAACTCAGGAAGTTGTATACATTAAAAAGTTTAATTATCAGCGCTTGTATTGGTTTAACTTTTTATCAGCAGTTTCTGGAAGATAATTAAAACCTTTATTCTTTCTATAAATTGTGAAATTTGAAAGTGCTTGCTAATATGTTAGACGGTTGCTCTTCATGTATACATATATTGTATGCATCTACATATGTACATTAGACTGGTCCAGGAATTCCTTTTTTTTTTTAATATTATTCAGTGCTCACGCAAATTTGTGTTGTTTAGAGGTCGCTCAAGTCCATTTTTATTTTGCTTAAAATTACTCATCCTTCAATCCGTGCGCACGCGAAATTCCTCTGAAAATTTAAGTTTTGTAATCTTATAATATGCTTTCGAGTCCGCTGAATATACTAGTAGAGGTTTTTTTCGATCCGGATCTTACCTTTTTAGATAATACGAATAAATAATAAAAAAAAACGAGAAAAAACCCGAAATTGCAATTTAAATTTTATTATTTCTTAGAAAAAATTTATTTGATTTTATGTCAATGATGGTGTGTATAGCCATATCCTTAGCGAACAAAATGAGTCATCGCAGAGGATTTAACGTTTATTACTTCATTACATTACATATCAGCAAATTATTGAACCTTAATCTGGATGCGTGGCTGTAAAAAATAAAAAATATAAAAAAATTTTCTAAGAAATAATAAAATTTTAGAGTGCAATTTCGTATTTTTTTCTCGTTCTTTTTTGTTATTTATTCTTGCTATCTAAAAAGGTAAGAGCCGGAACGAAAAAATAACTCTACTAGTATATTCAGCGGACTCGAAAGCATATTATAAGATATTACAAAACTTAAATTTTCAGAGGAATTTCGCATTCGCATGGATTGAAGGACGAGTAGTTTTAAGCAAAATAAAAATGGACTTGAGCGACCTCTAAATTTTATTTTTTTTTAAATCAAGTTATGTACTTTCAGTTTTTAGCAAAAGGAACACAAATTTGCGTGAGCACTGAATAATATTGAAAAAATGATTTCCTGGACCAGTCTAATGTACATACATACATATACTATATGTTCTATTTGTTCAGCTTCTTCATTAGCTATGTTTTTCTTCAAGGTTCTTAAAAAACATACTCATATTTCTTGCAAAAACATATTTGAACCTGTTCTTTAAAATTCCTGACGCGTAATTAAAGAAAATTTTAGACCAGTCTTTCCTGAAATTATTATAGTATCTTTTTCTACAATTTGTTTTATAAACATGTACACTGAAATCCTGGAGGCCATCTAGGCTTGTCAAGGATATAACTTTGAAGAAAATATGGTTGTGAGAAAACCGATTCAAATAGATGATCCTTTGGGGCTGTCATATGTCAGTTCCTGTCTGGCGCTTTTAGTTAAATTTCTGGAAAAATGTATGCAGTGTCTCTAGATATTTGAACTTAGATGTCTTCGAAAAAAAATCCGTAGGGGGGACTTTGTAAGAAATTACATATACAGCACATAAACATTTATTCTTTTTAAGTGATCATGAAAAATCTTAACTTCAAGAAACTTGATAGGCACTCCATAAAAAAACCCGAGTTTCGTAAAATTTGATAGGTGCTACATATATATGTGTGTTATGTAATGGTCTTATAATATGTTTACGCATGCATAGGGTTAAAAAGCGTACTAAATTAGCTACTGTAATTAAGTCGTTAATAATGTTTATGGCATACATAACAAAACAAAACAACTAACTCATTCCAAAGCAATTTCATACTGATTTGATTACATACACATTTTTTTATAAATACCATTCTAATTATGTTATAAATTTGTCGTAATCCAATAACTAATACAAAGTTGAAACAGAAATAATTTCGGCTCGATTTATATTTTTATTGGGTAACCGCTATTAGGTGTTCAGACACACACAGCTGTTCAATTAACGATGATAATGAAAATGGGCAATTAAGAGTTCCAATTTTGCATGGTAAATTGAGCATAAATCGAGTCCATTAGCGCTTTTTTTTAATTAATAATTAATCCTAACGGTTTTACCCTCGATTGCCGCCCAACCGACACGAGGGGCGCAGTCCGCATGACGTACGGAACTTTTCTTTTTTGATGCCGAGTTGTGGAAAGCAGGAGTTGTTAAGTGTCGAGATCTAAAAGTATTCAGCTACAGAATTAAATTCATCAGCCGATTGGATGTGATAAAAATATTGTTTCATTTATTGAGAGAGTACAGTATAGTTTTCTATACAGTAAAAAGCTAGTTCGGGTGAAGTTCGCTAATTGCTCAATTAACTGCCTGTCTGAACTTACTTTAAAGGTGTGAACGTAGTACGCCCTTAGCTCAATGTTGTATTTTCGAAGCATGTGTGAATCGGGGAAAAAATGAAGCCGACTTTAAGAAATAGTAGTAGATTCCCTACAGTTTTGTTACCTCATAAATATAGATGGATTTGTGGGTAAAAACAGGCTATTCAACCAAATAAGTACCCAAATCGAGGGTAAATATAAAAACATGTTTCTAACGCTGTTTTCAGCCATTTTTGCGCAGTTTTTGCAGATAAACTCCCTTCTCATTGCTTGTACTGTTACTTTTTATTGTAAAATTTTATATTTTCTATATTATTTGCTAACAATATCAGTTAACACGTCTTTTAAAATTACTCATTTTTTTAAT
This sequence comes from Rhagoletis cerasi, assembly GCA_029783565.1. Classification (NCBI taxonomy): domain Eukaryota; kingdom Metazoa; phylum Arthropoda; class Insecta; order Diptera; family Tephritidae; genus Rhagoletis; species Rhagoletis cerasi. The sequence goes on along the minus strand of JAPVRG010186856.1, from coordinate 6,232 downwards.
GTTTTATTTATATGTACATATGTATTTTTTATTTTTTTATTTTTTTTCATTAAATTTTGCAGCACAATATATTTGTTCACCAAATGTTCTTCGACATAGTTTATACCCATCCTTTGGGCAGATACCCGATTATTTACCCATTTTTACCCAATTCACACATTTTACCGGGTATTTACCCTTTTGCCATCTCTACTTATAAAACGTCGACTACAACAACAATTAAGAATTTTTTATGCAATAATATATTTTAAACTTTTTTTACTTTTTTACGATTTATTAAGTGAGACGATTTTTGTGTTTAAATAGGTCCGGTTTGCGTTAGTTGCATTTGCATTTGCATGTCTTTAAAATTATTTTAGCAAATCATAAAACACATACATATCTATGAACACATGTGTACATAGTTTACACTCAAGTTAAATATAACTACTCACGTACAATTTTTTTAACCAAAGCAAATAAATTCAAAGAAATCGAGGTGAGAACGAGAAATCTTTCTTTTCGTGCACGCAGCATGATCTTTCAAATTAAAAGCGCCCGTAGTTAAGGAAAAGAGGACTTTCAGCAATTATAAAACCAGTTTTTGTAACTATTTTTATCATATAATTTAGAGTAATTTCAATTTCTACAACTTTTTAAAATTTTTAGAAATTTTTTTTTAATATATAAACGAGGCTAGCCCTGGGAATTAATTTGCAAAATTGCCCAATGAGACTATTTAAAACGCGGGTTTTATAACAAAACTTCGAATGGTTAGTTTTATTTTCAACGATTGGTGATCAAGACAAAATGCAAAAGCTGTTTCAGTAATGCCAACTTTTCTTAGTTCCGGGTATGTAAGATTTTTACTACTTTCAAACTCGCTTCAAAAAAAGCGATCCACAATTGGGTGGATCAGTACAAAGACATTTCCTTCGCCTTCTCTAATAAACGCCAAAAATATGCTTGTTAACTTAATTCCTATCTCTAATGAGTTTAACTGTAAATGATTTAAAATGCACTAATCCTTGTCTAGCCAAGACTAGAGAGTAACCTAATATCTGCACTATTTAATAGGCTTATATCCTTCCTATCGAAAGGATAGGCCAGAGGCCAGAAACCAGGCTTGTCTGAGGTCTGCTACCACTTCCCAGCATTTATTGCTTTCCGGCCCTATAAAGAGACTTAAGGATCCTTCTCTTTCTAACTCGTCGGCGACTATTTTAACACTCCAGTAGGCGCGCCTCTACTTATGTAGAACATTTTTAATATAAGGTGTTCAAAGGAAAAATGCAAAATATTTTTAGGTACTAATAAGAAAGACTTTATTATAAAACTAAAACAAACAAAACATAACCAATTTAAACATATTAGAAACCAAAAATCAGACTTCTTGTATGTAACTAAAAAAACACAAAATTTTAACTTATAATATTAAAAGACTCATTTTTTTATTCACTCATGTCTTCCACCTCCGATTCATCATTTTTATCGCAGTCTGGACATAGAAGAACCTGATGATCAGGACAAATCCATTTGTTATATTAGTAACAATGCTTCCTGGTTGACAAAAAAAATGTCACACGAGTAGTCGCGCGTTCTACAATTGTAGAAATTCACATTTGGCGTAAAATTTGTCCGAAATGCGCACGCATCGGTCGCCGCAAGGACACTGAATATGTTCATTGTCTAGTAATAGAAGAGTAATAAGACTGTGTGCGTGAGTGACCTTGAGTGAGCGATAATATTCAACGAAATGCACAAGCGTTCTACTATTGCAATAACAATTTCAAGGAACAAGCAATAATGCTGTCACTTGTTTGGCATATTTAAATAAAGGTGATTGGAAAACCAACGAAATTTAAATGGTAAATTTAAGTGCAATTTAACTTTTTCATCTGAAATTGGCCCTTAGAAATCTATTCCTTCCAACGTCAGTTTTTCTTGGCTTAACAGGCTTTCACTTCATTCTGCAAATCTCCATTAAGTCCATCTGCTGATGTATGAAAAACAAACTGCTGCAAGGCTGTGCAAATGTGCGGTTAAAAGGAAAACAATCAAACAAATATTTCAACTATTCTTTTTACTCTTTGACTGCTCTTGATATGCAGGTCTGTGAATCAATCATTTGGGTATTTGCGAAGATTTTTATCAATTTTTGGATATAAAACTTAATCGCCGACGATAGCGAACGACAATGCGTATACGTAATTTTTCATGTGAAACTAATGGCAATTCTGGCTAAGATAGTTGAAAGTCTTTTGCAACACAATTGGAAGACAGTAGTTTAAACGACTTTTGTTATTCTATTATTGAGGGAAAGCACTTGAGCATGTTCCAAATGGAGATGTACATTAGGGTGGTCCTTAAAAATGAAATCTTAAGTCTCACCCCCTCAATTGGTAATACCACGGTCAAAGATATCACATATAAATTTTAGTCCCGATTGGAGACGGTTAAGGCGTGTCGCACAGGGGTCAAAGTTCAGATTATACAATGGAGACTCAAACATTTTAAATTAATTTTTTTTTCATCTAATACCCAAAATCGATACTACTGTAGGCGGAGATATCACATATAAATGTTGGTCCCGATCGTTTAGGTTTAGGAAATCTGATGTAAAAATGGGCTTAATACATTTAAGGACCACCCTAATGTGCATATATCATTTTACTCGCGGTGTTTCAACAGTCCAATGGCCAAGTGAACAAAGCACTGATGTGTCATTCGAGAGATCAGGGGTCGAGTCTTCGTGCAAGGGAATTTTCTTTTTTAATTTATTTTTTTCTTCTTTTTTAATTTAATTTTTTTATTAATTTAATTATCTTTTAATTTTTATATTTTTTTTGTAATTTCATTTAATTTTTAAAAACTTATTGTATTTCTTTTTTCAATTTAATTTCTTTCTTTAATTTAATTTTACTTTAGTTTTTACATTTTATTGTCAAAAAAATATATACATATTTGTTTCTTTTTTTAGTTTAACTTTTTGCCTTTTTCTTTATTTAACTTTCTTTAAACTTTTAGAATTTGTTTTAAAAAGAAAAATATTTTTTCAATTTCCTTTAATTTTTATACTTTTTTTTATTTTCTTTTTTCTTTTTTTATTTAAATTTTTTTAATTTTTAGATTTCATTTAGTTTTTAGAAACTCGCTTTATTAATTTTTCCATTTTTTTTTTTAGTTTTTATTGTGTTAAAAACAAAAATATTTTTTTAATTTCATTTAATTCTTGAATATTTATTGCCAAAAGACAAAGTGAATAACCTCTTCGTTAGATCTTTCAATTTGTCTTACGAAGGACTTTTGTCTTTGGAAAGACTGCAGAAAGACAGTTACCAGAATTACCCTGTAGTTCGCGCAATTCTTTCTTGTTTATAATAGCAAGGAGCATTGCAACGTTCTCTATGCAAGGTAGTCGCCAAAGTTTATTGAACTAAGATTGCACGATTCGCAATTATAAATAAATCCCAAATATGGTAATATGAAACCAGTTGCTAAGTCTGAGGTCCACAAAATACAAAATATGATACAATAAGTAAAAAATTTGAATGATCGAAAATTAATTCAAAAAGTATAAAAAGAATGCACATCTAAGTAAATTATATGCAATATTGCTTATCGCTTTAAACTTTTTAATTTCTCGTTAATTACATTAATAACGGAAAGGAACCTCTCACGTGTTTATAGCCGACACCCCCAGTCAGTTTATTCAATTAAAGGTGCAAACCTACATACATACATAGGTACATTTAAATACACATGTTAGTATATACAGTGACTCAAACAACTATTCACATGGTGATTTTTTTAAATTCACAATGATTTTCAAGTTCAATTTTTTTCTGGAAATTTCTTATAAAATAGAAATTATTTTACAAAAATTTAGCAAAATTCAACATATAACATCATAATTTCATACTAATTTGAATTTATAAAAATTTTTTTTGGTACAACGTTTTATAGCTCATGGAATTTTTTTTAAATAAAGTGCATGTTTGAAGCAGCTAAGAATTCGCTTTGATTTCTACGATTTTTTCCAATTTGTAAAATCTCGCGTTGATATTTTGAAATTTTTTTTTTTGTTAACGCATTTTCTTTTATAAGAAAATCATGTTTACATGGAAAAAAGTGCAAACGATAGTTAGAGAAATCATTTTAAAAATCAACGCAAATTTGTAGCCATGTACTTAAATTTTGTGGGCCATAAAACTGCATACCCAAAAATTTTCTGAAATTTCAGATTACAAAGTTTGAAATTTTGATAAAAATTTCTTGATTTTTTTTTTAATTTTGCATAAATTGGTTTTTGTGGTAGCTTCATATATGTAATACTTCTATATTGCCAGTGCCGTATGCTCACAATGTGTTTTTATTCCGAAATCAAAGAGAGACAACATATTACATATTAAGTATTACAGATATGCATTTAGGGTACATTCGCTATCGGATCTCTCTTTCTTTCGGCACTCTGATGTTGGGGAATGTACTTTGTGTGTACTGGCAATATAGAAGTATTACATATATGGGTAGCTTGAAGAATATTTTTACAAAAAATGAACAGAAAGAGTTTAACTTGAAAAACATTGTGAATATTTAATCACCTTCTGTAGTGCGATTCCCATTTTTCTTAACGACCGATAATCGTTATTGATAGTGAACGACGTTTGTAGCTAGTAGTAGCGAATACGCCATTCCCAAAAACACACTTAACGACAGAATTCGTTACACATGTCGATAAAGAAGTTTACGATGATTCTCGTAAATTGCAAAGACAAATATAGCAATTTTGACGTTTGACTTTCAATATTTCAAAGAAAATTTGATTTTAATAAAAACTGAAATCAATTTTATCGTTGGCCTTTCCAATCAAAGCTATCGACGAAATTCGCTAAAAGTATGCTTGAGAATAGCAGTTAACGAAACTTGTTGGCATCGTTAGCTAACGATACGAAAATTGTCATTAAGAAAAATGGGAGTCGCACTACTGAACAATGATGGTCTGAGTCACTGTATCAATATATAAATGTATATACTGAAATGTGTGCATTCATATGAAATTATAAACCGGTTTCTATGATAAATTTCTACTTTTCCTCAAATCCCTATATTAAATTGAATTAATAATTAATTTACCTAAATAAATACTAGGCCACATTCTATTCGCTTGTTTAGATTGATATACTATATTTAATCGTAATTAATTAGAAATACATCAGTGACTTTGTATTATTGTATTGTTATTAAAAAAAGCTATACACACATACATATGTACATACATATATGTATATATGTACTAATGTTTTTGCATGCGTTTATATATAATAACGAATATTTTCTGTAGACTGAGAAAATAAAATAATTTATTAATTAATACCTGCATATATATGTATGAATATAAGTAAGTTCGCTTGAATTAGGGGGTGTGGCAAATATTTTAAAAGGGTTAAACAACTTTTGGTGTTAGCCTGAACTATAGAAGTTAGAGGCTCGACATTTTAACATCTGATATTCAAATGAACAATTATCTGATTAGAAGTATATGTAAATACATACAAAAGTAGATAACTTCTTTTCTTCTGAATATTTTGCTTAACTTTTTCAATGGAGCTACGCGGATTGAAGTACCTATGTATATATTTGAAGGCATTGGCAGTTTGTTTTACATTAATTTCTCGTCAATGTTAGGCACAATTCCAACTGTTTTTGTTATTCATTAATGACCTGCCTAATTGCTTTAAGTTTACTAACTGATGATGTCAAGCTCTTCTCTGTTGTACGCGACTACTCAAAGTACAACAAGATCTCCACGCGCTGGCACAATGATGCAGATTAAATCGGTTACAGCTGAATTTTAATAAGTGTCTCGTTCTTACATTTTCTATAAAGGCTATGAATAGCATTGTATACGACTATGAGTTGAATAACTGCTCAATATCCAGGTGCAATGAAATGAAAGGTTTGGGTGTTATCTTTGATTCAAAACTTACTTTCTCGAAACATATTGATTATATTGAATCCAAAGCTTTTGCAATGATAGGATTTATAAGAAGGAACACAATCGAGTTCAAAGATCCATTTACTTTAAAATCACTCTATATTTCACTAGTCAGGAGTCGCCTTGAATATTGTTGTCTAATATGGAGTCCCTATTACGACATATGTACATTCAATTAGAACGCGTTCAAAAAGTGTTTACAAAGATCGCTTTGTGTAAGTTACTGTAGCATAGTTTTCTTCCCTCTTATATTGG
>JAPVRG010186852.1:0-13583 GCA_029783565.1 Rhagoletis cerasi | reverse complement strand
TCGCAGGGTTGATATTTTTCTAGCACACGAACAATTTTTTCTAGTTTGACAGGAGATAATAACAACCTAGAAAAAATTTAATTAAATCGAAAAATAATATATAAAAGTAATAGTATAATGTATATTTTGCGTTTTTGCTATTAAACAATGCATATTTTTTAAATTATATCCGCAAATCTGAATTTATTTAAGAAGTTGTTCTTATCATGCCGCGAAATTCCCCACAGTAAGTGTTGCAGTGCGGGAAAATTAAAAACGCTGCACAGAACCCAAAGTACTCCTCTGGGTCCAAATTTGAGAAAAGGTTTATTACTGTATATACTGTGCTCCGAACGGCGATTGTATTTTTATGAGAAGCTGTTTTTCATGGCATCGGCGAGGGGCGACTGCTGTTAAGAAAAAACCTTTTTTCTAAATTTTTTTTGCGATGTTGCTTTGACCAGGACTCGAAGCCAGGCCCTGTGAATTGGAAGCGAGCACTGCTTACTACTACACCGCAGCGGCCGAATAGGAACTTACCCTGTCGGAAATTCAACTACCTTAAAAGCAATTTAATAAGCACTTTTTGTTAACTACAAGTAGTTGAAAACCTGTCGGAAGAAAGTGATTTTTTGAAAAACATCAACTAATTGAAAAATGACTTTGAAACCAAAAAACTATGAATTGAGAAAGTAGTTGGAAGCAAACTACTTTTGAAGTTCTTAGAGCCAAATGCATTTGAAAGTAGTTAAAATCATATGCAGAGTCGGACTATTGATTTCCTCATTTTAATTCAAATCGAACATTTGAAAACATATTTCCATGTCTTTCTGTGGCTGAGTGTGCAGAGGTGCTTGTAATAGACTTGAATTGATATGAAAAGTAATATATCTATGTATGTGGGTATATGAATAAAGATCGCTTAAAATCGATCTCAAATTTGTAATTGCGCTGTAGAAATTTTTGGTCTATGTTATGTAGTTTGACTATTGTCAATTAAATCTAATGCTTTGTATTGCATGCGCTCCACGTTTTTCATTTGCAATTTCATAAATTGTTTATAATGGCTTTTGCTAAAATTTCAAAATCAAAAGATATCAAAACAAATTCTATAGGACTGAGAAATATAATTTTTTTATTTTATTTATTTAAACTACTTTTAAATTAGTTGAATTTCCGGGGGGATTCTTCCTTTTTCTTGTGTGCAACTGACTTTATTAACATGGCGATGTCCTAGGAGCAAGTCAATGGTCCGACTCTGCATATAATTGAAACTACTTGCAAATGCATTTGGCTTGTTCAATTTTTAAGACTGTCTGCTTTTTTCTGACAGGATAACGATTGATTAAAAACATCTATTTACGTAATGCGGCGAAAGTATTAAAAAGTGATAGTGGGATAAGAGAGCTTAAGCGGGAGAGAGCAAGATCGAAATGTGTATAGAAGGAAAAATAAAAAAATCAAACACTACCCGTATTCACTTACTCGGTATCTTCAAGTTGACAGTTAAAAGTGGTTGACAATAAATATTCGTTTGATTTCCCTGCAGAGTTTCGAGTGCGACATTAACGTAAATAAAAAATCCTTTTAAAGGATGAAAAATGTAGATATACCTATGCTCATACATACATACATATTGCTATTGTACACATTGGACAAGCTATGAGAGCGATGCGCAATACACACACAAAGATATGCAACATAAGTATTCATAAGCGAAATGAAAAGTGCAAAACGGTCAGGGGTTTCAAGAGCGATATCACTATGGATGGATGCATTGGGTAACTACGTAAGTGGAAAAGGTGTTAAGTATCTACATATGTACACACAAGCATACATATCCAAACAGTTGCAACGATATGCAACATAACTTGCATAGAAGTTACAGCTGAAAAACAAAAACAATCCTACTGCACTATCTGCAACACTCAAATATATATTTGTTAAGGGACACGCTCGTTGGTAATGTCTATCTATCTAAGTGAACTAGGGGGTTGGTTGAAACTGTGTACGATAGGTACTCGAAACACCCGGCGCTGGCACTTTCAACGTTACACCCATTTTATGTTTTGGCTTGCCGATCATTCGTTCCACGTGCTTATGCGCCTCACCTCATTTGCCACCAATTTGTCGTTTAGATTTAATTTATTTAATAGAAGGTAAATTGTTGTTTGTGCTGATTTTATATTCTCTTATTTTCGAATTGTATTTTAGTGCGAAATTCATAGCCGCATCAGTTGGGGTAGTTGTTGAAAAGAGGGTCGCTACGGCAGAGATTTTGTGAGAGGCGTAACTGTTGCGAAATTAATTTTTATTTATAGGAAAATGTATCGAAAAATAACATATTTTTCACGCTTATTGCATTTGTTAAATGTTTTGGAAATTTGTATACTTGAATGTTGAGAGAACATTGCTTTTAGTTGCAGGTTATGAATTTTTATGGATAAGCTGCAGGCCTCCCTCTTCTTTTGCTACAAGAATAATGATCCGCGTTGTATACTTTCAGAGCTGGAGCGTTTGTTCCCATTCGTACGATATGTCCGAGCCAGCCGGGCCGCTGTATTTTAATCCACGCACTATGTATCGTTGTAAAGCTCATACAGCTCATCGTTCCATCGTCTGCGGCATTCACCGTCGCCCACGCACAAAGGCCCGTAAATCTTCCGCAGAATCTTTCTCTCGAATAAAGCAAGGGCCGCCTCATCGGATGTTGTCAATGTCCATGCTTAGTACAGCCAAGATGAGTGACTTATAGAAGACTTTACTTCTCACTTGTTATCAAGGGTGATTCTGCGCCGGATTTCGAGGCTGACATTATGATCGGTGCTAATTCTGGTTCTTAAATAAACAAAATTTTCTACTTTTTCGAAGTTGTAACTGTCCACAGAGACGTGGTTGTCGAGGCGCAAATAGATAGAGACATTGTTGAGGAAACACACTGCGACCAGAAGGTCTATTGTGCCCTCGAGGCGCAAATGCGGTGGCTGATTGCTTTATGACAGGAGATACTTCGTCCTGTCATCCTTTACCACCAGACCTATTCGCTTTGCTTCTTTTTCCAATTTGGAAAAGGCAGAACAGACTTCGAGTCGGCATACGCAAGCAATTCCACGTTCGCGTAAATTGTTCCTGCCCGGTTCAATTCTGCAGCTCTCGTTATGTTCCCCAACATCAGATTAGAGAAATCATACGACAGAGAGTCGCCCTGTCGTAAACCTCGTTTGGAAGCAAACGGCTCGGAGAGGTCCTTCCAAATTCTGACGGAACTGTTGGTATTGCACAACGTCACTTTTTTATTTATTTATTTTCAACTGCTTTTCTTGCTGTCGAAAGCGGCTTTGAAGTCGACAGATAGATGGTGTCTATCGATCCTATTCTCGCAGGCCTTTTAGTTGGCGGGGGGCTTCAGTCTTTTTGGTTAATTAATGGAAAATTAATAAATTACGAAATATCCGACTCAACTCAAATTTAAAAACTAAGGCTTTCTGCACGTTTTTCGTCTAACCATTGTTGCGTAATCGACTCGCATCAAATTTTGCGCCGAGCATATGAATTCAATTGAGGTCTGCAACTTGACGTTATCGGCTTGTTATCGGCAAATCGTAGAAGATGTAGAAACGGATGAGTACGACATTGTCGTTTACTAATCGTTCTGCACGCATTGTTTGTTTACACTTTATGGGAGAAAATCACTGAAAAAATGAATAACTGCATTCAAAATAAATAAAGGTGAGTGTTTTAAATATCAAATATAACGAAAATTTAAAGAGTACCTCCGTGCGTCCACAAAACACTTTTCAGGAAAAGAAAAGGAAGGATATTATGGGTAAATTATGTCTGGAGTTATTGCAGCACAGTTTATAATTTTAAATGTGCAGTTTTTTGTAAAAATTTCGTGTAATATCTGCGCTAAGCGAATGTTTAGACGCCGAATGAATTGAAATATCATGCGGAAGTGCAATCGTCATGTAATCGTTGCATCATGATTGTAACGATGAAGCAACTATGATTTCATGACCGATGTGCAGAAAGCCTAATTCTGCAGTTTATCTATTTCCATGTGAAACAATTGGTTTTTCGATGACTATGTGCAAAAGATACATACATAAATATACATATATATGTACAGTTAGTGCTATCTACAAAAACTCGTAGGTGTAATTCTTATTTTATTTAACCATTAATTTAATTACTGTCATTGTGACTATCGAACCTAAAATATAAGTATATCCACACATTCACAGCGCGTATTTAGGGTATTTTCATAAAATTCACGTCGCCGTATCCATATCGGTTAATACCTCTGCATGTAAATACCACTAGCAGATACGCCTCCTCTCTGAGCGCGAAATCATTGCTTAATAATGGAGTACATCTAATCTCATGCTGTGACATTTAGGGTGAAAACGAGTCACACATTTGGGATAAAATTTGCTAAAAATACAGGCAGGAGTGGAAATTTATTATGGAAATTCATTGGTAAAGCCTTGAAGGCAAAAAAAAAATGTGAACGTAAATTGTTGTGATACCAGGGCAGTACTAGATAAATATTTTTGTACAAACGTCTTGAATGCTATATTAGATAGAAAAGATTTTTTTCTCTTTATCTGGGAAATACGGATGCAAAAAACCGCATTGGAAACGCAACGAAAATTTTATATTTCAATAATATACACTCAATGCAAAGATAGTGACAAAAAGAGAGAAAGAGAAGGAAAAAATCAAATCAATATTTGATGCTGTAAGTTTAAAATTATTTAAAAATTGATGAAGCTGTTGTCTTTGTCACTACAGCCTGCGATATAGCTTTTAAAGCTTTCTGCCCAAAAACTCGTCCAAAGGGCGAAAGGAGACCCTAGTGTTGGAACCCGGAAATCTCCTTTTTAAAACGGACCAGGAGGAAGCTCTTTAATCCAGCAAAAAGAACTGGATCTTGGCAATCCTACAAGGATGAGAATCCGAAGAGTTCAAAGGAAAGTCTTATATAAAACTCTAGTTGGCCCAAATTAAATCCCAAAGCCTGATTGTGAATGGATCTCATCTTGCATCGAAATACTAGACTTTCTTAAGAGCATCCACTTCCATGGGTGCACTGAGGAACCTAAGGCCAGATGCACCTAGTCTAACAAGAAAATATCTCCACATCTCCAAGACCAGATGTCATATTCCCCGGCCAAATTTAGCTAGCATATATGTATGTTGTGATCAAACCCTGGAAACAACGATCCAGCTAAGTGTTATTTGTGTGTGAACAAAATATTTGTTGGAATGAACCGATATAAATCGAAGATGTATGAGTTTGAAAGTGTTCCATCAGCACAAACACCGTTGCCTCACTCTGAAGACGTTCGTATCCCGAAAAAATCAAACCCAACTGAGCAATATACACTATCAATGTTTGAGTCTATGCCCGAGTCTTCATATTCACTTTATTAGCCGTCTAACGTAACTCCAAAATGCAGCACATCGAAATAATGCAAAATCGTTTGGAAATAATGGTCCGTCAACTCAAATTGTCACAAGCCTTAAAGCACGTAACACATTTCTTAATTCGCCGACTAATGAGAAATGAGGAATTTGAAGCAACACTGGACAGCGAAGAAGCAATTGCATGGGATAACGTAAAAGCTGTAGTCAATGGTGTCTTGGGTAATAATAGCGAAGATGGATGGAGAATGTTGGTTGAAAACATGCTACAGTTGTCTAACATTATTGGCGCAAGCATGGATTTAAAAGTGCATTTCATGCATCAATGTCCATTGAATCTGGTGATCACGGCGAGCGTTTTCATCAAGTCGCATCACAGCTTGAGCACTGGTGTAGCGCGCAAAAATTAAATTCATTGTTGGCCGATTTAATAAGTCAAATATGAATGATGACAGCGATGAATAAAAAAGAGAAATACAATACAAAATTGTTTCTAAAGTTCATAAAATACAGCCATTATTTCCTGATGATGTGGAACAATTGTTAGTCTAATCAAAGAACGTAAATTTTATAAGAAGCGACAACTCGTTATAATTTTTGCGAGTGTGAAGATCAGGAGCGTGCCTTCGCTTTTCATCCAATCAAAAAACGTATTTGGGCAAAAGAGAAGGCACGCTGATGTTCACACTTGCTAAAATTATAACGAGTTGTCGCTTCTTATAAAATTTACGCTCTTTGGTCTAATAAATGGCGAAAAGTTGAAATAACATTCTTTCGGTAAAAAGTCATAAAATATTGCTCAAAAACCCCAAATGTGATCGAAATAGTTTGCAAATTGTTTAATTGTATCCTGATATATGATTTTTAATAGATCCTCTAGTTTTTGTTGAAAACTCAACGATATATTCGGACTTTCAGAGAATAATTTGAAAAAGCACTACCTTTGAGCAAAGTTTTGATTTGAAAATTTTGTATGGGGTCATGAGCCAATTCGGCAAAAGGGTTAGCACCATTGAATTCAGCTTACCCAAATTATCTAGAAATGACCTATCTCCCGTCTGCTAGATTTTTCAACTACAACAGTGTTATCTCTTTCAATGTTTAGCAGATCTTGACTCTGTGGACATCCGCGACCTTCAACGCTTCGTTAGGGTAACACGGTGGTTTCATCACACCGTGATTCCATCACACGGAAAACTGATGAAACGGAACAGGAGTTCAATGAAGGGGCAACTAACTGGCCTAAGTGTGCTCCTCTGCCGGAGTGGGCGGAGTGGCAATCACTGTAATCTAAACTAACCTAACCTACATACATACAATTTATGAGTATGTTTTGGCTTGTGTTTCGGAATATTAATTAGGTCATTGAATTGGAAGTTATGCGCCTATTTACTGCTCATTGATGCTTAAAAGTTTCATGAAGCAAATCAATTGACATGCTAATGAGGAACTTGTACATGATAAAATAAAACAGAAAGGTGGAGAAAATGTCAATGAAGTATACCAGAAAATTTGGAAAAATAAGACAAAATATTTATAGCACATACATATCGTCGTTTAAAATGCAAAACCGCGTAACTGACATTTGTGCCAAAAATGAGATTTTCTCACCGGAAGCACATTTCTCATTAAAAATAGTGGTTGGATTAATGACATTTTATAAAACTAGTCTGAAAAAGGCTTTTTTTTTTTAAAGAGAAATCGTTTTGAAATAAGACGTCTTTACCCTCTCCTGTAAAACTTCGGTAACCACACATGCGCGGTTTTACATTATCTTGATACGCAGTTTTGTACTTTAAACGACGATATGTTTAACACTGGTCAACAGTGGTTTTGGTGTTGAAGAGCTGTAATTAAATAAATAGAAAACATTTTTATTTTCTATGTATTGTTTTCGAGATATCGCCACAAAACGGTTTTTTATTAAAAAAAGGTCATACAATTTCTTATATCTGGAGGTTAGGTTGTAGTGGTTGTTCCAGACAAGGGACGTACTTGGACAATTAAGAGATTGTCCTTTGTGATACCACGAGAACTGAACAGAGACCATTAGTTTAATCGGCGAAACGCCGTGAGCCCATTACGTACTTACGAATGCGGCTAATTTCGATGCCTGATAGCACCTCAGGGTTAGAAAGTAGATGCGAGCTGAAATTTTTCCATCTCAGCCTCGCAAAAGCTGGAGGTTTGCAAGCATAAGGAGCTCCTTCGACCGCCTTCGGTTCACGTCAGGCCAGAAGGATCTAGCAATTGCACATGCCCTCGTTTTAGCCCAGCGCTCGCTGGGTTTACATGAAGCCCAATCGTCCAAAAGTGAACCGAAGGAGGACAGAGGCATCCCCAACTGTTCCCTACTCGGTGATAGAGTTTCAAGGGTGCCCTTCCTTGCCAGTTCATCAGCCACACAGTTTCCCAGTTTTCCAATGTCACTGTGGCCCGGCACCCAAATGAGTCTGATTCGGAAGTACTCCTCCGCGGTCAGACATTCCCTAACCGATCTTGAGCGCAGCATCATAGCATTCAGAGCTCTGATAGCTGCTTGGCTGTCAGAGTATATGCTGACCTTCCTAACTGACGTCACACTCTTCAGCAATGAGCCAACCGCTTGCTTGATGACAGCTATTTCCGCCTGAAAGACACTGCAGTAGTCCGAAAGCCTGAAAAAAGTTTTGACGGAGAGTTCCCGGCAAAAACCCCTTTCACCAACCCTGCCTCCAAATTTTGATCCGTCCGTGAAGAAGTTCACCGCTGCATTCTTCCAGTAACCTCGCACCACCCAGTTGACTCTCAAGGGAATGTAGGTAGAGAAGGAGTTATTGGTAGCTGCTTCGGAGGCGCAGTAATCTGTTCGGTCAGGGACGAAATAAAAGCTCTCCAGAACTCCAGAGTGTCCAATTGCAATATCTACAGGCGTGATGCTCCACATGACGTTAAGAGCAAGTGTGGTGTGGTTTTTAATGCCCAACTAATGCCAATTAAGGCAGTACGCTGTATGTGCGCCAGTTGTTTAGCAAGTGAAGCCTTCTCTGGCGAGTTCCACCAGACAATGGCTCCGAAAAACATGATGGGCTTGACTATGGTTTCATAGATCCAGTAAATTACCTTCGGCGAGAGACCCCACCTTTTACCAATTGCTCCCCTGTAGCAGTACAAGGCAAGCGACGCCTTCCTTGCCCTTTCTCAATATTGGGCTTTAACGACAGCTTCCCATCCAGGATGAGACCAAGGTTCTTGATGTTGTTAGAAAACTGCAGACGGACACCCGCAATCGAGGGAAGAGCCACACCGGGGATCTTGTACTTCCTAGTAAACAAGACCAGCACCGTCTTGCCGGGATTCACTGCGAGGCCGCAGCTGGCCGCCCACCTAATTACTAGGTTCAGATAACCTTGAGTCAGATCAAAAAGGACCAAGAGTTCCACATCATCGGCATATGCGATCACCCGACAACCCTCTGTTTCCAGTTCTGGAGAATTCGTAAGAGAATTTTTAACAATATAAATCGAAAATTTTCCCATTTTTACAAAAATACTCTTTCTTTTAAAAGCAAGATCGAGACTGGATCGCGATATGGATTTAGGGATGAAACGATTTTGCAACTGTTGTGGCCTTTTAAATATTTGAGTAGTCGAATGAGAAGTTAGTTTCTAAAATTATTGCCACCAAATGGAAAAATCTAAAGAAAATGTAAAAAGTTCAAGCAGATTACGTAGCGCAATGCAGTGTATATGCATGTATGTATGTACACATGCGTATATTAAATCTACATCTGTGGCCCTAAATCCTCTGCACATAAGTACTTATTTACACCTAAATACCTAAGCGCGCTGCTTGTACACATTTTTTCTATTTGAGAAATCCTTTTACTTACATCAGAACAACGGAATAATTAATGGTTTAGATTAAGTAAGTTTTCTCTTTTTGGCATTGAATAGTTTCCTTTAGATTGGAAATCTGTTGTCATTTTCTCTTGTATTTATCTGACTTTAATTCAAAAAAGGTTGGGGCATGCGTGGTATTTTAATAAACTTCCCACCGCATAGACAACAGCAGGTGTAAGGTCTCACACGCAAAGTGGGACTTCGGTTGGTCAGTAAAGAACTTATTTCGATATACATATGTACATACAAAACCTAAGAACTTATATACATACGTATGCATGTATATGAATGTATACACCACGATTCACTTGAATAGGTACCTACATATTTTTTCTTCAAGATCCGAGCTTATATCTGGACTTCTGGGAATGGGAGAAGCTTCATTTTAATTTCATTACAAAGGATGATCAACTTAGGATAAAAGTGATGAAAATGAAGAAAATAACTGGGTTACTTTGGGTTTTACTCCGCTTTTTATCAAACTACATAAAAAATTATGCTTAATATTTTGATTCACTGGAATAGGCAGAAGTACGCATACTTGTGTGTATAGTAAGGTTATTGAAATTGTCCTTAAATGTTTTTAAGAATTTAAAGGGCATTAAAAACTATAACAGAGAAAGAACGTTCGAATCAAGCACACTTTCAACTGCGAAAATTCATAGGCTTCGGGGATCTAGGACATTGCAGGCAATTTGTTGAGAATAAAATTCAAGGAAACGCAAATGTTTTTGATCGCTGAATCCGGCTCACCGCATCGTATTAAAAAAAACATGAAATTGAGCCAAAACACCAAAGGTAGACGGATATAACAAAAACTCCATTATGAGGTCAGGTATCATCTTATCGAGATAGTGGACCAAAATTAAAGAAAAACGTTGATGTTCATGACACTACAATGTAGATTATGAATTGCTCTATACACTCGTATTCAAAAAGTGGCATCAATTAATACACAACGTAAAGAATCAAGAGTGGAGTTTTGTACGACGCGCATTTCTTGGAAGGACGACTAAAAAAGTGTGGTTTTCTCCGGCGAAAACTTAAATTTTGATGGCTAGAACGGATTCAATTATAATTTACACCATTTTTGAAAGGACGAACGTTGTTTGAATCCCCTCCATGACCATGTTTGTTTCTAAACATAAGAGGCATAACTTTATTTAACCTTAGTACTATGTCTCCACATCGAGATTTAGCTATTGGAATTTAATAAATTTATTTTTTAAATCTACAGCGTCTCCACTTCTATTTGGAGGTTTGTTTGACACACTTCTAGGGATATGCGGTCTGAAAAATTGGTTGTATGGGAGGTGCCACGCCCCCTTGATATATAGAAATTATTTTTAGCCTATAACCATGTTTGGGAAGTCTGCAGTAGGTGACCAAACTTAATTAAAAAAAAATTTGTAAAAGTGTAGCTCGTTATCTAATAAATACCATCTAAAACAAAATTTCAAACTTTATAAAAAAATTAGGAAAATTCGACAAAGTTTCATCCAAATTCTGAGCTTTTTAATTCGATTTCTTAGAAACATTCCGAGTATGCAGTTTTGTAGCCCATTAAATTTTTGTATGATAAAGTGGAAGTTTGAGGTAGCTGAGACTTACCATTGACTTTTGGAAATTTTTTTTTGTAGAAGGTGTTGCTCAAGGCGAATTTATACAAGGTGGTAGCAACATTATAAAAACAACAATCCCATGTACTTTGTTTGTGTATTTTCCTGGGCAAAATGTCAAAATCTGAATTCGCCGCAAAGCTTACATGTAAGCTAAATGAAAGAACAAGAAATCAGCTTGCCTGATAACACCACCTTGTATAAATTCGCCTTGGTATTGCTCATTTTCTTCATACCAAAAAGATGAAGAACATACTTTGTATGCTTCGTATGAAAGAAAATGCGTGAAAAAAATTTCCAAAAATCAACGGTAAGTTCTAGCTAGTTCAAACTTGCACTTTATTGTACTAAAACTTAGTGGGCTACAAAACTGCATACTCAGAAAATTCTAAAAAATTGTATTAAAAAGTTTAAAACTTTGATGAGCATTTGTTAAAGTTTGAAGTTTTGATTAACATGGGTTGTTTCAGATAATAAGCTATATTTTCATAAAATAATAATAAAAATTTTTTAAAAAAGAAAAATAGCCAAAGCTTGCTAAAATGTCGTTTGCTAATAATTTTAAATTTGTAATAAGCTGTTGTGAGAAGCAAAAATTTAAATAAAATATTTAGTTTTTGACATATCGCACACCACCTTCAAAAGAGTCACAACTCAAAATTTTTCATTTTTGAAATAATGCGCTAAAAATGCACACAGACCTATTATTTATCTTTCAGCAAAAGCTGGAACAAAATTTTATTTTAATTTCTAGAATAAAGCTTATGTAAAGTCTCCCTTGCCAATATGAATAACACTGCTTGGAAATAGTTTTTCGCGTTTTATGGCAAACGGGTAATTTTGAGTTATGTCTCTTGTGAAGACGGTGTGCGATATGTGAATTCGAGGTTGCCATACGCAGTATATTGTATTTATGGATCAATATTATTGAAGATTTTATGAAGATTTATCTTAAATACGCTGCCATTCGAGATCTAATTTTTTATGATAAACCTCGTAAGAAGCCTAAATCTCTATTAAATCTCGCAATAGGGGCATAAGAGTATAAGATTTCATTTATTTTGTATAACAGTTAAGGCGCTAAAATTAGGTGGCTATAGTAATAAATAGTTAGTACTAATTTGTACTGGAACCTGTAAATTTTTACTGGAAAAGTGTATGATAACCTAAAAAATTTCCAAGAGAGAGCGAGTTCGAAAGCGTAACAACCCGAGAGCTGCAAATTTTTGCTAGTGAAATTTTTACTAGCAGAAAGTAGCTAGCAGAAAAAGAGCAGAAGAAGAACAAGAACAAATGTCAAAAGCCGTCATTTCTTCAATTGGTTAAATGTAAACAAAAGCAAAATTTTTAAAGTGATGACAAATTAGTGAGCATAGTGAGCATTTGACCTCCAACGTAACTTTTCCCATTAAAAAAAAAAAATCTTTAAAACGGACGCAAGTAAAAGAAATTACATATGTGCACCAAAATTGAACTCAACAAGAAATGTCAAAACAATGCAACAAGTCTTTACTAGTTTTGTGTTCAATAACTTTTTCTGCTCTTCTTCTCAATTTTATGCGCTATTTTGCTTTTACGCTCTCGCTGCAATTTTTTACTGGAAAAGTTACTTTACACAGCTATTATTCTCGGTATTACAGTACGTAGTTATATGTGTAGTGCTAAACAACTTTATTTTATCTTTGAAGCTCGCAAGTTAATATTTATCGGTTACTTTGAATTTAAATTAAGACGGCGAAAGGTTGATTAAAAACCATGATTTTGGTCGTCTTTCGAGCGTTGATCCTTTTGAGATAGAGTAACTTTGGAATCTTGTTTATGCACACATGTGTATTATTAATAGCTTTTTGAAAAACTTCGTGGTTTCACGTAAATATGGAGTTTTGTTATTTGTTTTGGTCATAGCAAGTTGTTTGGGGCTGTCTTAAAGTCATGGCCGTGATTTCTTAATGTGGAACCCACCTTCATGAGATCCCAATTTAAGAGGTAGAATACGACAGCATATAATAATAAAATTTGTCCTAAGTCGCCTTTTCAGTTATTCTTTTTCAACAATGATCTATTTGCATTGCTATTTTTCAAAGCCATCTTGAATAAAGGGGCAGCGTTGCCATAAGTCAAGATTTATCTTGAAAATGAAGATTTTTTGTGCTGTTTTTTATTAAAAATCTTGAAAATAAGATTTTTTTAAATAGCAAAATTTTACACTGAAAATATCTTGAAAATGAAGATTTTTGTGTATGAAGTAAGATATTTTAAGTTTAAGTTAAAATTGTTAACATTTTATGCTTACATCATTGTAAGCAGCAAATGAAGGAGGAAGAAAAATGTTGTTTTTGATGAGTATGTTATAGTGGAATTACAATGTAGCAGTGGCAGCGGCAGTGGCATTAAATATGCTCATTAATTTTTGAAGTTTCTTAACTTTTGTACAAAGATCGAAGTTTGGACCTACATAAGCTTTCATAAAAAAATAATAAACTTTAAATAAACAAATGAAAAATAGCCAAAACTTGCTAAACTTTCGCGTCCCTAATTATATTTTTGCCAATGTATGCATACAAATGTATATATACGCGTTTTTTCAATGTACATACATATTTTATGCGTAGGTTCATTATTTGTAAACTCATAGACTTAGAAAACAAACTGTGCTACAAATTTTGTGATGCCACGA
>JAPVRG010186849.1:0-10895 GCA_029783565.1 Rhagoletis cerasi | reverse complement strand
ACAAAATAAATTCCACTTGATAAAATTATTGTTTAGCATGAACGACGTAAAACGTTTAAAAGATCAGCAACGCGATAAGCATCCCGGTTTCGACTCTTACCTCAATTGCATGACACGGGCTCTATTCAGCGGTCTGGCCTCGTTTTGTTTAAGTACGTGAATGGACGCATATTCAGCCTTATTTTGAAAGTGGCTTAAGTCATTTCAATCCGTTTGATTTCAGTGATCATTTGCATGTATCTTGTATCTTGTTTGAACTCGTTTGTTATTCGATCAACTTCATCAGCCCAACGTAAAAAGTGTCGCCATTAGTTTATGATGGTACAACGATTAACAGATGCATTCAGTTCTAAGTAACCAACCATTTAAGCACAAGACGTAGGAAATGACTTATGTCAGTTTCAAAATAAACTGCTCATTTGTTACCTCTAAAAATTGCATAATTTAGAATTTTCACTAACATGCCTATTTCCTAATTAATAATTTAGCATTTTCTGGCTGTTATTTTTCGCAAAAACTGCTGCGTACAAAAATTCACTATCCCCTTCAATATAGCGTTTTGCTGTCGTCTATAGTGGCTACTGGTGTATCCTACAACACGACCACAACACGCACTAAAGCTTGCCAAGCAGCTTGGATGGCAGCGGAAGACAAACATACTGTACTGAAAGAGGATCAATATTAAATAGGATATAGTTACATTAATATTAAGCAAACTTAAGAATTTAGTTCATAGTTATAATATAATAATATAATGTGGCTTATAAAAGTAGCGAAGTTTGCATGTGGTAGAAACCTTACCATCTATCAAAGTTTTCGAAACGGGGCACTTGGCAGAAAACGCAGCATATTAAGCGATTTTAAAAGCTATGACATGCCAGCACGGTGGAAATATATGCAGCACAAGGGCGTCAAAGGTATACGTAACAAAAGAAGTACTTATGATGCGCTTTCGAAACTGGAAAACGGATCGGACATAAAAATGGCCAAAGATGAAGAGATTGATAATGATTCACTCAACTTGGACGATCGGTAAATTAATCATCTAATCATAAAATACATGCATCTACCTTTTTAATTTCAGCGAATATGTAGAGCCTTAATCGCAGGAAACGTACCTAAGCGACATTTTTTTTTTTTAAATTTTCTTTTTGCAGAAATTCTCCAAATCATCTAGATGCATTTCTGCATCATAAAGAATATTTTGAAAAAAAATGTCGCTTAAATTTTTTTGGTGGTTAGAGATCGATGTAGTAATACGTTCACCACATATTAAACTTTTCTAGCCTATCATTTCGCGCTATTACATTTGACGCTTTTAAAAATGCTCCTTTGTATTATCGTTCTTTTGATTAATTTAACTTGTGAAATTTGTTTCTCTTCTTAGCGCTTATGAAGAAATAGCAAACAGTGCTATGAACATTTCACCTAGCTCCCAAACTCAAACCGTATTCATTATACAGCCTTATGTAAAATGGGGTAGTGAGCGAAATACGCTCACCACCCCTGAGGATCAATTGGAAGAGGCAAAGGCGCTAGTAGATTCCCTGCCTAACTGGCGTGTGGCTCATGCTATCAAAGTACCCCTAGAAACATTACATCGTAAAACGCTCTTTGGCAGTGGCAAAATTGAGGAGCTAAAACAACAGTTGCAAGACCATAACACGAAGCAAGCAATATCTTGTCTCTTTATTAGTAAAAGCACACTAAGCTTTGGCCAGAAACGATTTCTGGAAGAAACATTCAAATTACCAGTGTTAGATCGTTATTCGGTTGTCATACAAATATTGCGTCTACATGCAACTAGTGCGGAAGCCCGTCTGCAAGTAGCCATGGCTGAAATACCGTATATTTGGGCACAAGCCAAGGACGCAAACCCGTCGCTAGCGAGAAAACAAGGCTACTCATTTACAGACACGCAACGTGATATACTAAAAACAAGGGAACGTAGGCTAAAACAGGAACTGGAACGGATAAGGGATCACAGGTATTCCATTGGAAACATTTTTATTTGATTTGAGTTAAATAAACATTTGTTCCTGTAGAAAGTTGCTTCGCAACAAGCGTAAACAAAAGAACTACCCAGTGATTGCTGTGGTTGGGTACACTAACGCTGGCAAAACGTCATTGATTAAAGCCTTAACACAAGAGCAAAGCATGCAACCGCGTAATCAGCTATTTGCCACGCTTGATGTGACAGCACATGCGGGAGTATTGCCATGCAATCTCGAGGTTATTTACATGGACACGGTGGGTTTCATGTCTGATCTACCCACTGGCTTAATGGAGTGTTTTGTGGCCACGCTGGAGGATGCTATGCTGGCAGTCAGTTCCTATAAAGCTATTTTAAAATTATTTACGGCTAAAAATATATGCATGGTTTTCTATTTTAATAGGATATCATTTTACACGTACAAGATCTCTCACACAAATGTAAAACAGCGCAACAACAACACGTTGTGGGAACATTGGCATCACTTCAAAATACTTTAGCGTCAACTGACAAAATGCCACCTATTATAAACGTTGGAAACAAAATCGACTTGGTATCGCCGC
Organism: Rhagoletis cerasi; assembly: GCA_029783565.1. Lineage (NCBI taxonomy): Eukaryota > Metazoa > Arthropoda > Insecta > Diptera > Tephritidae > Rhagoletis > Rhagoletis cerasi. The sequence goes on along the minus strand of JAPVRG010186849.1, from coordinate 8,339 downwards.
CGCAGGTCCAGCCATCAGAAAGACATACATATAGTGTCAGCGACAAAGTCCACAGGTCTTAAGGAATTGTTATTGGAAATTGAACATCAAGTACTTACAGTGACGGGACGTCGTAAAATGACAATGCGTGTGAGCAATGGTGGCGCTGAAGTGGCATGGTTGTACAAAAATACCGCGGTAACAGATGTACGCGCCGATGAAGACAGTGCTGAGCATTTATTAATGACAGTTGTTATTAGTGAACTGACAATGAAGCAATTTAAACGGACGTTTCTATCAAGTAAACATCAATAGCATATGCAGGTAATACAAACAATAAAGTAATTGTGATAAACAAATATAAATATAGTTTTTTATTTGTAATTCCGGCAAATGGATTTTATGTTAAAAATAATTACATACTTGTTACAAGTTTGTGCTTATTTACAAAAAAAAAAAATTAACGGTTAAATTTATGGTGTGTTTGCTGAGAACTTTTGACAAAAACCGAATTAAAGGTGATCAATTATCATGTTTTAAATACAATGGTAGCCAAGGTAAAATACAATGAGATTTATATTGACTACTAAGAAGATAAAGAATGCACACTCCATTTACATACTAAGATTTGTAAATTTCTCCTTGTACGCGTTAAAGTTATACATACAATTTCTTTTTGGTTATTTGTGTTTCCGACAGAGTAGGAATATGATGTATTGTGAAAAGATTTTCTGTCATCTCTTGTCAAATTTGGTTTAGTATCATTGAACGAAATATAGCACTGAAGAGGGCACAACGCCAAAACCGGTTCGTCTCCAAACCAAATTTGGCAAGGAACGACGGAGAACTGTTCCACAATACATTGTGTATACAATTTTAAAATCTTCGATGAATAACAATTTTAAATTAACTGAAACAAATAACGAGCATAAAAATTTCTTTTAATTTCATACAATTCATTGTACTATGTATTTTAACAAAAAATACAGTAACTATATTACGATACGCATATATAATTAATATCATATAGTATGCATAACGCTCGTATCTCTTTTAGGACAAAAAACTGTATATTGCTGCGAAAAAATTCCGTTCCGCAGTATCTCCACGTAAAAATAGAAGCATTTTTTACAGTACGAGCATTAGTTACTTTTTTTTCCAATGAAGTAAAGGAACTTGTGGTACTATGTGTACCTATTGTACACCCCGCGACAAAATGATACGGTCTAACAAAAGCCATGTAAATCCAAATTTCTAACTTTGTACAAAAATTAGAAAAATTCAACAAAGTTGCATTTTTAGCTTCTTGAAACTTCCACTTTATTGTACTAGAATTTAATGGGCTACAAAACTGCGTACTTAAAGTTAGTTGTGAAAATTTGCCGAATTTTTCTACAAAGTTTTAAAAGTGTTTAAGTATTATATAATGAACTAGACTTTAATAAAAAATTAATAAACATTAAACAAACAAAAGAAAATTAGTCAAAACTGGTGAAAATGCCGCGTACCTATTTTTTCACAAGACTGTATGTATATGTATTTTATAGCGTCTTTTAACGAACGACGTCCTGTTAGCGTGTATCGTTTTGTATCCACGAATGATAAAGTTATACTACTTCTGTGAATTAAAATATTTAGGTAGCAAAAAAGTTTTTTTTTTCGTATAAATGCAGTGTTCTGGAAAAAACAGCAGTATCCATTTTTGGAATCCAAAAAGAAGTATAATACTGCCAAAAAAGTGTAGATACGAGCGTTAAGTATGCACATACATGTGTACATATTGAATTTTAATATTTTCTTAATATACTGCATTGCTATATCACATAACTTATATACAAACAAAAATATGTATATACATAAATGCTAGGGTTTGGGAGTTCTATCCGGATTTTTTGACTATACGTGTGTATACTACATAGTGTGTTGATATTTGGATATCCGAATAGTGTATAGACATCCAGATACTCGAATCTAAAAATTAACAATAAAGTAACAATTGCTTGTGTATTAATAAAGTGTTGTATTTTTATTTTGCAACTCGATAGATTCAGTAATTTTGAGAACAATTTTACGAATCCCTTCAAATACTGTTGTTTAGAATATCCGTTTAGCCAAATGCGCGGATATCACCGGATATTCGTACAATTCGGATTTTATAGTCCCAGCCCTAATAAATACTAAACAAGCAAACATACATATGCCTCACATGCCTATAAGAATGGCAGAAAAAACTTCCAAGAACGCTTAAACTAACTACTGAAGAAGATAATAGGTATTTACCAAGATTTTGTAAGGGCGTTGGTATGTAGGCATATCCCCTATCAAAAATTTATGGAAAGTAAGATGTAAAGGACCTATAATAAGCTAAACATTTATTTTGTTCGCGATTAAATGCATTTATCTTTTTTTTTATGTTTAACGAGTATTCCGAAACTAAGTTGTGCAGATTTCTTGTTTGCGCGTTTTTATGGCCGATTGGACTCGACAGGATTTTTTTAAAATATCAAAGCAATGCCAGCAGACTTCGGCTTCAATTCTGAAAATTTTAAACGTTTGTTGGCGCTATAAATTCGCTGCGTGTTCGCCTTTAATGAAATATGGGGCTTATCGCAAACGAATGTTCTTCCTTTTTCAGCAACCGAAGACTTGTCCAAAAAAATTATTTTCTGAGTTTAGCGAACGTATTGAATAGACTAACGTTGACAAAATGTTGTAGCTAAAAAAATATCCCGTATATGCACGAAGTCTAACTCATTTTATTCCGAAACGCCACTCATTCCGGCTTTAACGTGTATGTGGCGCGAGGGGCGTCCTTATTTAGAATGATTACAATCACATAGATTTGGGGCTCATAGCAAAAGATTACTACTGTCTTCACTATCCTCATAGATTCCGTTTGTGTCTCCTTTTGTTTTTTCATTTCCGGTGGACTTCTTCGGGCTCATGGTTGTATATAAGTGGTATATCAAGCTTTTAATAATAATGGATTGGCGCTCACACAATATGTTTGTGTTTGGCCGAGCTTCTCCAATTTGTGGCGTGCGCTTTGATTTTGTCACACAAAGGGGATACAGTTTTACGCCGACTACGAACGGCAATTGTATTTTTATGATAAGCTTTTTCATGACAGAAATACACTCGGAGGTTTGCCATTGCCTGCCGAGGGGCGACCGCTGTTAAGAAAAACATTTTTTCTATAACTTTTTTTCGATATTGTGCGCACTTCTAAACACTACATAACGGCGGCCACTTTTAGCTTTTACTGACTGAATATTTCCTGCGCTGTTTTATAACCAATTTACCTAAAATCTACTTTGTGCTCAAGAAAATATTTTCATTGAACTAAACGAATATGTCAATTATTAAGCGTAGCATTGGCAAAATGAATACTAACATAAAAAACACAAAAGCCACATGACAATTCTTGGCCTGTGCCACCAGCGTACTTTTGCTACGTTGTTTTAATAGTTATAACTTAGATGGCACGGAGCTTATTTGTGCGCTGGCTGCTCTATAGTATTGTTGGAATGGTAATAACTGGCAGTAGCACAATAATTCCGCTTCCAATGTTCGCAAAGGTTTACCAGAAGAATGCTGTAGCATGCCATTTTCCTTGTTCTTAAGCAGATACCCGGATTGTTGAAATGAGTACAATGCAATATTTAAATTGTCCAGCGCCAGACAGTAAGGATGTACATTGCTGACATGTTGCTGCTGTAGAAGTTTCTCTATACGCTGTTGCATGTGTATAAGTATATCCTTTGTGCTAAATTCGTTGGAAACGTCACTGGTAGAAGTTGATGCGGAACTGGCGATGGGAAACTATGGAAATTGTAGATAAATAAATAAGCTTTTTTTAATTATTTAAACTATTTTAGGCATTAAGTTCCAGTTACCTCATTAACGGTTACTGCCAGTTGGTAGTAGACGCATAGAAAAGGCGCTAACGAGGACAGTATAACATTAGTAGTTTCATTTTCGCTAAAGGTGATTTGACCGCTGTTGGATTCTATTGTGACCATGCCATACTTCGACAGTAGCCTGAGATTTCGCTCGAATTCCTATGCGGGTAATTACAAATTTAACATTATTCAAGAAAAATACAAAAAAAATAGTGCACAGTGCGCCTGGGCCTCATTAAGGAGTGAAATTTCTCTAGATTCATTTATTTTTTATTTCATACTGCAGATCATCTGAATCTGATTAAATGACTGTGCTAACCGGGAATATTTTATTGGTTTGAGATTTCATGACCTGAATTGCACAGCAATAAAGGGTTAACATTATTTTTATTTTACGATACTAATTCCCGATAAAAAACGACAAATTGACAATCTCGTGTTTTACACAGAATATGAAATTTCTCCGGCTTACATATGTATCTCGTCGCTGTTAGAGATTCACCACGCTAATTCAAATAAGAATCCATATGATTTTCTGTTTTCCATTAAATTTTTATTTGCACTAGCGTGGTGAAATATGTACGCAGGATAAATCGAGCAGTTTCTTGATTTTCAATGTTCCTTGACTTTTACTCATATTCCAGAAATGATTTACTAAATAAGCTTATGGTAGCCGAAACATGAAATATAGGGGCATTCCAAAACGTCAAAATAAAAAGCATCAGTCCCTTTTATTTCTAAACCGTGGTAGATTGTAATGACAAATGTGTGCAACCACGGTTAGATGCCACTTTTCAACTATGTATGTAGGTTGCGCAAGTTAGACTTATTATTCTAGTGCGGTTTAGAAATGATGCTTTGTGTTTTGACGTTTTGGAATGCGCCCACACATGTGTATGTAAGTACAAAAATCTGATTTCTCTAACTACCTGGAGAATACACCCTTAATAGTGATACCATATCGTGTTTTTTTGCATTCTTTTCGGTGAATATTCATAGTAAATTGAAATTTCTTGTTCAGGAATTCTATCAGAAGCTGGGCAAAATTGACACTAACTTCCCCCCCAATTCTGACTAGACTTATTAGATGTTCTTAGTAAGGCTGGGACTATCCGTACATTCGGATATCCGTTCGGCTATTCGTGTTTACGGATAAAATCCGATGAACACGGATATCTGGTTGATATTCGTTAAACTTTTTATCCGGGTGTCTGGTTAATATCCGTTAATCTTCATCCGTATATCAGATCAATATCCATTAATAAAGTTATCCGGATAGTATTTGAACGGATTCGTAAAATTCTTCTCAAATTACTGGATCTATCGATTTGCACAATAAATAATAGAACGCTACATTAATACACAAACAATTGTTATTTTGTTAATTTAAGAGATTCGAATATTCGGATATCCGAATATCAACACACTATTCGGATATCCGGATATGTGGATTTTTTATTCAGATATTCGAATATCCGTATAGTCAAAAAATTCGGACAGAACTCCTAGCCCCAGTTCTTAGATATATTACTTGGAAAAATGTATATCCATATAGACAACTACCATTACAATTTTCTTTCTGTTTTCGTTGCAACCCAAGTGTAACATCTGACTAAAGATCTATGTATGTACAGAAATTTCACTCCAAAAATAAATAATTCTATACATTCGCCATGGGGCGTTATAGAAACTTTCGCAACCACTCACCTCCATGCCTCGGTTTGATTCAATTATGAATTCATGCTTGAAAATATCATCAAGTGTAGCGACACGTTGCGACAAGCTTGCCACAACCGTGGAATAGCTGCTGGTGTGCGCTTTGCTTTCCTTGTCTGTGCGGCTTTGCTGCTCTTTCTGCAATTGAAGAGCGGCAAGTATAAGATATGACGGTCGCGCAAGCCAAAACATGCAGGGATTTATATACAGCTGTAATGTTAGAGTCGGCACAGCAACAGCCATGGTCTGCGGCAGTAGCGCATGTGCCTTTAGTCTTTTGGTATCGATCTCCTGTGCCAACTGCGCTGCGGCGACCTGCGTGAATTGCAGTCGTGCATTGTGAAAATGTACAATATTCGAATGTATTTCAACAGTTTCAACTATTTCCGCTTGGAGACGATTCAAGTCGGTGGCAACATGCGCTCCCAATTCCTCGAACAAATACTTTAGCTCGGTAATACCGCCCGCCAACTTATCAATGTTAACCGAATGTTCCGCGTATAATTGACTAGCATAGTAGAGACATAGCAGGTTAAATGTGCTAATAACAATGCGCAGTTGCTGTTGATAAATTACCTATCAAGTTGCATAAATAAATAAAGAGTGAAATTGATATGAAGCTGGAAGTAGATGGTTGTTCTACAATCGGTAAGCATACAAACCTCATTAGCCAGCTTCTTTATCAAATCTAATTCGCCCTTGTCTAGCTTTTGCAAATGCGCACCCACAGCAGCGCGCTGCATACGATCTGCTCCTGTATGTCCAAAGAATTTACGCACAGATATCGGTGCGCCAAAATCCAAGTACATTTTGCCAAAGCGTTCATCGATAATCTTCAGAGCCTTGAAGAAGCCCTTAGTTGTCTCTTTTGGCTTTGGCACACCCAAAAGTTCGTAGACGAACAATTGCTCCTCGAGTACGCGTTCATAGGATATACTGACTGGCACAATGGTAACATCCGGCACCTCGCCGGTGAAGTATGGAAGCAGTGCCATCGAGAGCAATCCAATCTTCGGCACAAGTGCCTTGAAGTTGCGGCTGCGCGTTCCTTCTATAAAAAACTCAACGCCAATGTGATAAACGGAGATCAATGCATACATATATTCGCGAAAGATGTCCCAGTATAGCTCGTCATTTGAGAAGGAGCGACGCATAAAGAAAGCACCGGTTTTACGCAGCATTGTGCCCATGCCAAACATGGCATGAAAGTCTAATAATGCATTTTACTCGAAAATATCAAATTTCGAATTCTATGCAATGAAAATTATATCATTATTTTACTCACCCATTCCCGCCGCTATTCCAGGTATTTCAATGTCGTAATAAAAACAAATGTATGACATTAGCACAAAATCCATGTAGCTACGATGGCTGGGCAAGTAGCAAACTGGATTACGACCCAACTGTTCACGAACTGTTCTAATACTTTTAGAATTCACGTAAATTCCCGAGAGGATTCGTTTTGAAATAGCCGTTATGGCCATACCGCACCAGCGTATAATTGGCAAGTTACGCTCCAAGCCGATTTCATCGATGATATCCTTCACTTGCTTTTCGATCTGCTTCACTGTACAATTGCTCGCTTGCGCGTAATGCTCGATAATTTTACGGACTTTTTCGCTGCGAAAAACATGTCGTTTTAAAGTTTGTGGATTCAAGTAGCGTTCGAACTCATTGGCCACTTGGGGTTTGTACTCCTTGGTCATCACCGGTTCTTTGCCGCTGGCGATGATATTTTCAAACTCGTCCATATAACTGGTAGCAACAGTCGATGGAAAAGTGGATGACACTAACTCTGGCGTTAGTGGGTGTGCAAATGATAGGGCTGACCCCGTCTTCATTTTGCCTAGTTTTGGCTGAATAAAAGATTTATTGAATAAAAAGTTACATAGTTTATTACTCAAATAGTTAAATATTCCAGTAAATTTATTTAACCAAATTTCACGCTTCATAAAAAATCGCTATTTTTCAGGCAATTCACTCTTTAATGCATAAAAACGATTATTTTGGGAACTGCATTGGGATTTTTTTAACTCAATCGGTAGGGTAAAAATAATAAAACAAACAAATTCATGACCATACATACGCTTTAACCAGGCCCGGGTCTACGTAACCGGAACGACCCAGATTTATATCTGGCCAAGGACTGTCACTCCCGCATCATTCCCCCAAAAACTCCGGTGAATTTGAATGCGGTTACAACAACAACAACAACAGAAGGGGGGGTACATCGGGGACTTTTTCCCCCGGGCCCGGAGTTCTCAAGGGGGCCCCGTGCTCAGACTCTAGAGTATATTTCATAAGATGTTGATAAATTGCCAGTCTCGGTAGCCGGTAGAAAGTGAGTTAGCAAGGAAACTCGACTTCGCTGCTACCATCAAAGCTTTTGCCTCAGCTAAAACCAGGGAGGCGAAATTCTGAGAATTGTGTCAATAGTTTCAATAATTTGTAAGGTAAACTGAATGAATAAAAATTTCGTTGTTAAAGTTTTTCTCTGATTCTTTCATTCCTTATCACTACCAAATCAATTATCAAATCATAATATTCAATATATCGTCGCTCCCTACGAAGAGTAGCACATCTCAAATTACCGTTGAAGACTAGCACGTTTCACTATTCGCGTCGAAGACTAGCACATTTCATTATTTGCGTGGAAGAGTAGCACATTTCAGACTTTTGCGTGGAAAAGTAGCACATTTCGTTATTTGCGTGGAAGAGTAGCACATTTCAGGTTGTTAAGCC
>JAPVRG010186837.1:0-12551 GCA_029783565.1 Rhagoletis cerasi | reverse complement strand
GTATACTTCATTGCCCGCATTTTCACGTACATACTTGCAACATTGCTTTCTCTGCCCCCAACTCCCACCACACTCTCAGCTCCAGATCTAGCTCCCATTTCCCCACCCAACTTTTGACGTATACACATTCGATTTCAGTGCGCTTGCACTGCTTAGGGCGCGAAGAGTAGCGAATGCGATTCGTGTGCTGCACTCTGCTGTGGATTATACTCACAAATGTCGACTCTTAACTACGTACGTAACTTTTGGTTGTGGTGAGTGAATCGGGTGTTCATTTTGTTGCGTTGCAAAATGAATTTGTCTGTATGTACGTATTCTCCACAGCTCCCCTTACCACTTGCTTGTTGTCTGGAAGTTTAGTTTGATTTGTGCATTGGCGCATGCCACGTTCTCCCCATCGGCCACACTCTCTTTCTTTTAGCCCCAAAAAATATCTACCTTCGTACAGTTATGCTGACCCCCGTCATCCGGTATAATAGAGGGTGGATTATGTAGCACACGTAACACTGCAGCTGTTTTTGATTTCAGTCTTGCCTGTGTGTGTGTTGCAAATATAGTGATGCAAGGTACTCGTAGTACTTGCAGACGCAGCACATTTTCGCTGCTTGCATGTTGGTTCTTTCTCGATCCATTCGCTTGTAGGTATGTCCTTTGGTCTGCTGTTGAGTTTGTTTCTTCCATATTGTTTGCCCTGCTGATTCCACTAGTAAATTTTTGTGGCATGTATTTATGTATTGGTTGGTTGGCTATTCTCATTTCTGCTGCTCATGCTTCTCTTGTCCAAAGCCTTACAACCTTTTTGCCAATTCAATGCTCTTAGCAGTATTTTACACAAATTTTTGTTGTATTTGTGTTCTTGTAACTTCGATTGCTTGTGATACAATTGACTGGTTTTTTGTTGTAATTCCAGTACTGGCTAAAAGTGTGGTCATCGTATGCGGCATAAGAAGGAGCCCATTGATTTTTGCAATTTTGCTGATAGTAAATATGTGCATAGCTAATGTGCTTTATGCAGAAAAGCACTGTGAGAAAAATTTTAGATTTTCTTTTAAAATAATTGATTTCGATAAAAATTGGGGCATTAAAAAACTCCAAATCATTTGAAGCTTTTTGAATAGGTACTTTTTATTTTTCGAATACGACTTAGAAATTCGTTACAAAATCTTTTATAAGTGGCAACTCTATGCTCTTTTTTTAACACACAAGAAAAATATAGAAACTGTTCGTTTGTTTTTAGCAGCTGCGGTAAAAGTTGTAATGCAGTGGTCAAATAATCTAACTTTTTGACCAGAGTTGCCATCGATTTTGTAAAATTTTACCTAATGTTTCGTAGTAAAACATAACTCAATTCACTATGTCTTAACTGTTCTTTGTATTCTAAAGGTGAGGTAAGGTTGCCAGATTTTTTTTAACTTAAAATACTCAAATTGTAAAAACTATCCCCAATGTACAAAACAGTTCCCGCATTCATAAGAAGTATCATTGAGAAATTCGTTATAAAATCTTTTAAGTGCATAATTTAACATTAGTGGCAACCCTGCTCTCATTTCCTTTTGTTTTAATCAGGGGCCGAAAAAAATAATTATTTTCAAATTTTCAATGGAAAAAATCAAAAGCTTTCATATATCGTAGAACAGTTTCGAGTATACACATGTGCACGTTTTTTCATGTCCAGTAGGAATACGATACGATTTAAAAATTTCTGAGCGATATATAAAAATTATAATTAATAATTACATTTTTAATTTTAATCAATCTCTCAGAATATATTATCATATTTCGAATTATATTTTTTTGATCCAAAATACAACTCATTTTTCGAGTGGTTTTTTTTTTCTCTGAAACAATGATTGTTTTGTAACTTTTATTTTTTTTTTGATCAATAAAGGTCATTATTTTTTAAGTTTCATTTCTTTTCATCAAATATAATGAATAATAAATAATAAAATATTTAAATAATAATAATAAATAATTATTTTTGATGAAAGAAAATAAAGCTCATGGTTTTTTTTTCTCTGAAACAATGATTGTTTTGTAACTTGTATTATTATTTTTTATGTCTAATTTCTTTTCTTGAAATATAATGAATAATGAATAATAAAATATTTAAATAATAATAATAAATTGTTTTATTATTTATTAATTATTTTTGATGGAAGAAAATAAAACTCATAAAATAATCATTATTTCAGAGCGAAAAAATAACACTCAAGAAAGTGAATTTTATTTTTGATGAAAAAAATATAAATCGACATACAATTTTTATTTTTGGGCGATACGATAAAACTCAGAAATGTATTATTATTATTGATCCCAAATTTTAAAGTCTTGAAATAATGATTAAATATTAATTTATTGAATAGAACTCATAGTGATTACGGTCCCTGGTTTTAATACTAACCAAAACTTAAGACGCAGTGTTCTTTTGCTTTTAAGTAGCTAGAGGAAAATTTTTAATTCAACGATCAAATCGTCAAATTTTTTGAGCAGAGTTACCATCGATTTTGTAAGAAATAAGAACAAACAAAAAAATTTAAGCATGTCCCAATTAACTACTTTTCGACTGCTCCCGGTATTTTAAAGCTTAGAGTTTCCATAGTTTTTTTAATTCTAAAACGTTTCAATTTTGAATTTAAATGAGCGAATACTTTACGAAAATTTGGGTTAGGCTAGGTTAGCGGTTCACAAGACATTTTTTATGTAGCCCATTGTGTTACCGCTTAATAGATTTTTATTGGCTCAAAACAAAGTTCCACAACCAGCTGATGCTCACCTCAGAGAGTTGCGGGAGTGTTGATGAAATATGAGGCGAGATTTTTAAGCCCCAATCAATTAAAGGACAAAAGTTTTAATGACAAAGTCAAGCATTAAAAATACCTGTGTCGTTAAATTCACAAAAATAGTCATTGTGATTGTTTCCACGTAGCATTTTTTTGAATGGCTCACATTTTTTTCCATTTCAATGTCTAGTGGAAATTTAACATTAGTCTTGCGAAAGCAAAGCAGCTGAGAAGAAACTGCTGAGATAATTCCAACTTGCCATCCTCCAAACAGCTGGACGATAGGGGTACGACTACCGGCCAGTAGAACTTTGCAACTGTAAATATGCCGGCGTTTTCGCTGAGATCTAGCTGAGCCAACCAAAAGCCCATTTGTCCCGGATCAGTCCTCAGGTTGTCACAGGAGCAACTATGCCTTGCCTACCGAAACTCTTCAGCTTCTTCCTGCAATATCACCAATCAGTGAAAAGCTGCCAGTGAATTTTTCTACAATATTCGCAATGTTTTTCATGACAAATCTTTTTCGTTAATTTTAAATAATTCTGTAACTAAAACCACAAGTATGTGGTTTTATTATGTATAGTAATACATCAAAGTTTCAAACTTTGTACAAAATTCCAAAACATTTTTCAAATTTTAAAAATTTGTCTTCGATATTTTAAACTTTTGAATCATAGCTTTTAGCGGAGGTCTGAGAAGTCCCGCCAGCGTCGTTCTCTAATTTCTATTATCTCTTTCCTCAGATCTTCCCTGATCGTGTTTGGATCTTAGTTAGCGGCTGCCTCTAATACGAATGAAATTTCTACTGTCTTTAGATAGGGTTACCTATTCCATTATTCTATACTTTAAATGTACATTAAGGTAGAGTGAAATTACGTTTTTTTTTTGGAGATCGCTTTTGCCTGCCCGCAGAAAGTTGCAAAATATTATTTGCTTCATAGTAACACTGGCGATAACTTCGAAAGACCCCGAAAATAGAATTTTCGCCTATATCTCGAAAACTGTCTTTTGGAAAAATAAATGGCTATCGAATTTGTGTAGATTTTTTTCGGTTTTTTTTTTTCAAAACTTAATTCCGACGAGGGCACCTCTAGATATACGATGAAGCAAATAATATTTTGCACCCTTATTTTTTGGGTTAGAAAGGCAACTTTCTGCTGGTATGCAAAAGCGATTTACAAAAAAGCGTAATTTCACTTCACCCTAATTTACATACGTACATATGTGTATGATATATTTACCATCAAACCTTTCTCCATTTCTCTTGTTATTTGTTGTTGCTAATGCAAACACGTAAATGCAATCAGAAAAATCAATTTTAATTTTTTTTCTTGCTCCATCCTGCTAAGAGAATTGAAATGCATCAGCAGTGGTGGAACCACTGCCAAACAAAAGTCGCTATAATCTGTCTATCACCCACTGCAGTCTGCAGTGGTCAAACATTGAAAAATTTACGCTTTTTCTCGTTTTTCTTTTTTTTTTTTTTTTTTGTTACACATTTGTCTAGCTATTTGCCTTTTTGTCCACTTGCTGATGGCCTATGTCGCCTCATTGTTGCAACAACTACATAACTGTCTGGCAGATAGGAAATCACAAACGTTAAGGAAATGAATAGAATTCGTTTTAGTGATGAAATGAATGCAGGCGAATGTAAAGAACAGAAGCATCGGCAATGGCGGAGCGCAAGGACTTGCTGTTTATTAGCTGATTGTTGATTCAAATAGTGGCATTGAGAGGAATGAGTAGCCCTGCATGAAAAGTGAAAGATAAGAGAGGGGAAGAGAGACTAGGAAGAGTCACTTTGAAAATTTAAAAACTTTTTTGAAAACAAAAGCCTACACAAACAATTGGACAATCTAGACATGAGTCAGTAACAGAGGGTTTCGTTAAAAACGACTAACACTGTAAGGAGTTTTTTTTTGCTGGCAGCGAGTTGAAGAATCCACTCCATAACACCATGTGAAAAAAAACTGATAAATATTTTAGCAAAATTTTTTTATGGTTGTAAAGCATTCCAAACAACTACTCAGTTCCGCAAGATGATCCATTGCTGCTGGGCCACGCTTCATACCTTCCGGTAGACTCGCGAAGAAGCGCCCTAATTTATCGCTTGAAACGGATGTTCTATCAAAAATGCTTTACCGCCCCCGCAAGGTCGATCCCGAGGATCTCCGTATCAGAGATGTCCAGTCGGCGATTCGGCAACTGGTAATTCATAAGCGGAAAAGTGGGCAGGTCACATGCAGACCTGGAACGTCACTTGTGTCTTTGGCCAACCGAGAGGTGTCTATTCAATTCTTTTCACTACCTGAAGGAGGGAGGTCAAGTAGCAAGAGGCATCCACTCGAGGGCACGCCAATGACGACAGCTAATAGCCTGAAAATTTTAGGCCGACTCCTGCTCTCCAGACTTACTGGCTCTCCATATCTGCGCGCACGACCAGAATTGTCCAAAAACCCAAAGACGCAACAAGGTCTTCAAATAACTCGCTGACAGCATATAAGTCAAAGACAAAGAAACGTTATGCAAGCAGAGCTCCCTCTTAGGCACGTCAGAAGGCAACTCCACGGACTCACGAATGAGATCCGGACCTACAACGCACAACCACTGCAACCGGTGCTGTACAGGAAAGTCATAAGCGGCATTCACCGAGAACTAGTCACCACTCTGGGGGAGTGCAATATCCTTCGCGATAGATACAGTCATCGGGGTACAGCCACCACCAATCGCAGACAAGGAGCTTTACTTGCCTCGAAAGAAAGCTGATACTGTAGCATACTCAGCTCCTACTTATCCAGACTCGACCCCAACATACTCAATACATTTCCAGCTTATCCAGGCACGCCACACGGCAAGAACCCGCTTCATTGGTCAACTCAGACCCACTCAGCTGGAAACAGTACGTCGAAAAAATACGTTTCCTGGGTCCACCGTTAGTTGAGCTTCACAACGATTGATTAATTTCGGCAGGGTGTAGCTAAATTTTGACTTTTTAAAACATATCAATGTCCTAGGGCCGACTTACGGGCATAATCGCAGAGTAACATTATTACCCTGCTGTTTGCGTATGCAGATGATATTGACATCGCCGGCATGAGACCCGACCCAAGGACGTCGGCGCAGTATTTTCGAATTAAGAAAAAGAAGCGAGAGGTTGGCCTAGCGGTGAATGACGAAAAAGTAAAGTACCTCCTGGCAACACATAAAAAGTCAAGGAGTGTAACGATTATGATCTTTATATTAAACATCAAAAATTGGATTTCTATTTTTCCAATCAAATTTAATAGTTAATTTCAAATTTAATTTTTTAGATCATAAAGCACTTAAAACGGTCATAAGTACGATTAAAAGTTGACCGAAAAAATAAAAATCGAAAAATAACGATTTTGCAATGATCTAAAAATCAAAATTTCTGTCTCTGCCTCGCGTTTTGGGGCACTCTTAACTGTTTGCAATTATAACCTTAAATTAGTACCTAGGATCCAGCATAAACACCACTACGGTGTTCGGTTATTCGCCTTTTTTCCAAAACCGGATTTGAAGTTATTCGAAAAGTTTCAATTTGAAAAAAACCGGTTGCCGACTTTAACATTAAGAAAACCCCGAATAAACCGGTTTTATTTTACATAGTATTCATACAGTGAAAATGCTTATGTTGGTATGAATTCATGAAAAAAAATTCTAATAAAGCTATTAACAGTTATAGCTTTTATTTAGAAAGGAGTAAACAAAATAAGTTCAAAGTTTTTTTAGATCAAAAGTAAAACAAAAAAATCAGTGAAAAAATCACGTTTGGTCTTATTATACCATTTTTTGATTCCTTTATTGCATATTTTCTGACTTCTTCGGATTTTAGTGGTACTGTTTCCGCAGTAGACGGTTTAGAGTGCTAACTGCCACTCGGGAGGTCCATGGTTCAATTTCTGGTGCCAGCAACATCAAAAAAAAAGTGTTTCAAATAGCGGTCGCCCCTCGGCAGAAAATGGCAAACCTCCGAGTGTACTTTTGCCATAAAAAAGCTTCTCCGGAGGCGGAGTAAAAGTGTAGATCTCTGCAAGAAGCATAACACGAATTGAAGGAGAAGCTCGGCCAAACACGTAGATAACGTTTCAGCGTCAAACATTTATTTATTGTTATCAAATAACCTTGGACATAATTTTTAACTAATTAGGGGTTTCCCTTAAACTGAAAAAGCCTTGAAAATTTCGAAAAATTCAAAATTTTTATTGAGAGATCAAGGTTGGTATATAATGAAAAAACCCGGTTTGATCGATAAAAAAAATCCGATTTATTCGATATTCGAAAAATCAAGATTTCAAAAAAACCGGTGGAAACCGGTTTAAAAAAACCGAGTCAACGCATGGATGACGATGGTGCAGTGAAAAGATTCTTCGACTCGGTGACAATGAAAGCAAGGGCGCCCATGAATACAATGGAAGGACCAAGGAGTACCTGTCTGCCTGAACACGGGATGAGCAACTGGCGCAAATTCACGAAGGAGAGAAGCAATTGGCGAAGTTTTTTTGGTCTCGGCCCAAACGGGCGTATGGTTGTCGAGCCAAATGAGAAGAAGAAGAACTACTATTTTGTCTGTGCTTCTTAGCTTATTTACATATTTCTCATTTTGAATAACTCAGTGAGAGAGGAGACCAGTAAGTTCGCTTGTTTATAAAAAAAAAATATTTACTCAAGCAAAAAATGGTGGGTAGGCACCGTGGCCGATGATAATCATTAATTACCACCTCTGCATGGTTGTAAGCCAAGCACAAGCAGAGTCCGCAGAAAGCTACGGAAGCATTGTCCGGAGGATGCATCAGACTAGGCCGAGCATACTTTAAACTGCCATCAAATTATAACTTAAGAATGTTTTATTACGTGGCAGTTGAGAAGTGCAAAAATTTCATAAATATAATGAAGAAAATGTATGCACATGCAGCATTATATAGCATGCATTTAGGCGCTTGGTGTTAGCAATCGCGCCAAAACATATTTAGAGAATTTGTCTTAAAATGGAAGTGGCACGGTTCAAGCTATTCATAATCCTAGGAAGTTTGAAATGGTCAGCATAAAATTCACTGCAACGAATTCGCAAATCAAAATTTAATTGCAAAAAACGTAGATTTTAGAATTGCTAAATCCACTTATTGTTTGAAAATGATACTCCCGCTCTCTCAGTTTTCACTTCGCATATTCCTCTACGCTGCCGGCTATACCTGCATTTAATTGCTTGAAAACTTCTATTGGATTTTAGTAAAAACTATGAGAGCACTACAAAATTTCACTACATTGCATATGCACAAACTGCTTCATGCGATATACATATGTAGGTACACGTGTATGTGTGCCTGTGCAACATGAATATTGCACAATTTCCTGTATCTGCCGGGCGTACACTCAGTGTACGCTACGGATTACACAGAGCACACCCACTGCGCATATGTTTCTATGTATGTATGCACTGAATTTGCATTTCCAGAATTGGGTGGCGGGCTTAGCGCAATGGCGAGTGAAATGATAGTTGGAAAATTCGTTAACGCCTACACCGACAGCTATTTTAACTGCAATATTTACTATTTCATTTTATGTTTTTTTGTACAAACAGAGGCTAGTGCAAATAAAAAAATTGCCTCTAGCGCAGCTTAAAAGTACAGTTAGCTGCAAAGAATGCATTTAGAAGAGAAATAACCAAAAATATGGTTTTCTGTTTTAGAATTTATTTTACTGCGAGGAAATTGCATTTGAAAGTTGCAGCTGCAAAATATATACTAAAACATAGAAATATGTATAAATAGTTTCAAAACACGATTGCATAGCGTGCAAAAGCGGGGGAGGTAAATTACAAAAGCGCACGTTGTGTATGCTCCTTTTTTTTGTAATAAATATTCCAGCAGCAGCAGCAACAGTGGACGATGGAGAACGTGGCTAAGCTGCTTGAAAACTGAAAAGCTGACGAGTCAAATTTGTAGTATTTGCAATGTACAAAAAGTATATTTCGAAGCAAAAAAAAAATACCTACAACACAACACACAAAGCAAACCTACTGGCTATAAATACATATATACACCTACTACATTTGGCGCCCATAGGAACTCTTATAACAGCCGATTGGCGACTTTGCTAACTACTATTCTGCATACAGCCGGGCGGTCGCGGACTAGACGAGACTGCAGCAGCAAAATGAAATCTCATCAACTAAATGCAATTTGTATGCTTCACTCGCTCATACCCATGAAAAAGGAATAGATTGTATGTACACAGAGGTACTCATAGTATTCATTTAATACTTTTTTTTTGCAACTCAAACTAAAATGCAGTAAAAGTCATGAAACATAGTATGCAATGAAATTAAAAGCGGTTAAGAGACAGCAAAAAACAAGAGCTAAAAGCAAAGCTGCTTCAAATAGTATGCAAGAGAAATGGTGTAAATATATCGGCCCTGAGAAAGGGATAGCTACATAAAATGGAAGAGACAAAAATAATGCCGCCTACATTACGGTATTAATGATTGAATTGCAGTTGCAAAGGAAGTGACTGCAGACAAAATGAAAAGCTACATATTTTACTACAGCGTAGTATGTGCAGGCAGTTAGTGGGAGAGTTAGTAGAAGCATGGCACTCAAAAAGTGTAGGATGGAAACCCCGCTGACTAGTCACAAAATTCGTAGTAGATAGTATTTATGAGTAGCAAAGTTGTAACTGCTAGGCTTGATGGTCAATAGGAAAAAATATGTATAGCTATGTGTGTTACTAAAAATACCTTTACATACCTACCAGGGTGATTGACTCGGTTTTTCCAAGCCGGCTTCAACCGGTTTTTTTAAATATTTTTAGGCCGTTTTTTGAAATCTTGATTTTTCGAATATCGAGTAAACCGGTTTTTACAATCGAATAAACCGCGTTCTCACCTAGTTTATTTATAAACCAGAATCTAAGAGGTATAAATATTTATTTAATTTATTGAAAATGGAACTAGAAATTTTTAATATTATGTTTATCTGTATATGTAATGGAATATTTGCCACTGCAGAAAATTACTAAGAAATAAAAGGAAAACCGCACGAAAACCTTTCATTGTTGTTTTTGTTGCACCAGCTCTGCCTAAATACTACATGTAAAGAGAGGGATGTTAGTTGATGTATTTTGGAACGAATTTCCGTCATCCCTTGTCAAATTTGGTTTGGAGACAAACCGGTTTCGGCGATGTGCCATCTTCAGTGTCATTTTTTTTTCGTTGATGTTAGATGAGCTGATGTGAGTGAGCATGTACAGAGATGGTTAGCGTCGTCGCGGCATCTTATTCAAATTAGACAGAGTAGTTTAATATTCTACAATATCCAGAATGGTGTTGTGTCGAAGTATCGCCGGCCTCACGAAGCAACTTGAGCTCTCCGTCTGAGATAGATGGTGGTTGGTCTCCGATGATGGAATTTAAGAGGCGAGAGTTGACGAAGGTGTTGATTGATTTTCGATGAAAGCGTTTCAATACCTGTCTATAATAGACTATAGGGCATATTAATTGCCAAAATAAAGTCAACACTGAAGTAAGTTGCAGCTTTTAGACATAATTTTCAATAAAATATCTGTAAAAAAGCTGCAAGTAATTTTAAAGTGGACTTTATTTCAACTATGAATATGGTTCAGTGGATGGCGTATTGTCATTCCCACGACAGTTGGTTCTACATACTCAAGTTTTCACCGACAAAGGACTATTGATTTAGCAATATAATCTTGTTAGTTTCGGTGAACCCTCTTAAGTGAGAATTTTTCACAAATTTTTTCTGTTTTACTTATAATCGAAAATACTTCAAACTTATTTTGCATTATTGGTTTCTAAATTAAAGCTATACCTACCTTTAACCAGGGACCGTAACGGTTATGATCTTTATAATAAAAATCATAATTTAACCGTTAAAATTTGATTTCAATAATAAAAATCAAAAATAACGATTATGTTTTGATCGGAAAAATAAAAGTCATAAAATAACGATTATTTTGGGTCCCTACTTTTAACAGTTATATTATAATTGTGATCATGTTTTCTTATTAACAGTAAGTGTTACTGTATAGAAAATATGTAAAATAAAACCGGTTTATTCGGTTTTGAAAATGGGGAACCGGTTGTTTCAAAAAGTCAAAAAATCGAACACCCTAATATCTACCTATCTACGAGTTCATATATTTGGCAAGTGCAAGGCTAGCAATCCTTGACAATTGTATATTCTATGACACAAGAATGTCGAAGCTGGGTGGAAAGCGAAAAAGGGTGAATAATGGTTGCCACTTGGTTGTGAATTTGATTAGTTGCAGACTCAGTTGAGACTGCAGCGGGAGATTGTATGAACAGAAAACAAATACATACATACATACCTACATGTGTATGGACACCAAAAATACAAAAACGGATTTCAGAGACATAATAAAACTAAGAAAATCAGTTGCAATTATTCAATTATTGCAAGGTCTGCCTAATTGAAAAATTTTGTAAACAAAGTGACTACTAAGCCCAAACGGATTGCTCCGGACCCACATTCCCACAAGAAATTAATGGATGTACCTCTTCATGATTTGGTCGAAATTCAATGGAAAAGATAAGTTAGGTTAGCTTAGCTTGCCCGATCGATGGGATCTCACATCGACCAATTACTTCTCCCTACTGCTGTCAAGAGTAATCTTTAATGAATATCTTAATAGTAATTTCCTTGAAGTGCAGGGAAAGTTGTAGAGTAGCTTAGTACCGACCTACCAAAAGCTGTACTGGCAAAGGCGCTCAAGTGTAGCTTCGACATCACCAGCCCCAACAGAGCTGAGTGAGATGTTGTGAGAGCACGCCGCGTAAATGCTCCTAAAAATAGCTTGCACTCTAACCGTCAGAGACACTATTTGGCACCAAAATGTGGCCTAAGTTCATTCCATCTTGTAACGGAGTTCAGCCCAACTTACATTTCTGTACTAACTTTGAAGAGGTGCGAGCGGTTTCCAGTGCCTTTAGAGCAGCTTGGTTGTCACTACAGATCCTGATTTTATGTCCGCGCCACCTTTCGCCAATTATCCAGTCTGCCATTTTAAGTATTGCAAAGACTTCAGATTGAAAGACCGTTGTCATTGCACGCAAAGCGGTAAAGCATCTGAAGCTTCCGTCCAGATGCCATTCAGCTCCAGTACCGTTTTCAGTTTTTGAGCCATCGGTATCGAAAGTTTTCACTGAGCTTCCCAAGAGAGTTTCTGGATCTCTCCATTGTTCTCTTCTTCTTCTTGTCTGGCGCTGAAACCGCTTAAGCGATTTTGGCCGAGTCCAACAAAGCACGCCAGTTGTTTCGCTCCTGTGCCAACTGACGCCAATTGGAAATGCCAAGTGAAGCCAAGTCCTTCTCCACCTGGTCTTTCCAACGCAGAGGAGGCCTTCCTCTTCCCCTGCTACCACCAGCGGGTTTCGAGTCGAATACTTTCAGTGCTGGAGCGTCTGTATCCATTCGAACGACATGACCAAGCCAGCGGAGCCACTGTACTTTAATTCGCTGCACAATGTCCATGTCGTTGTAAAGCTCGTACAGCTCATCGTTCCATCGCCTGCGATACTCGCCGTTGCCAACTCGTAAAGGCCCGTAAATCTTCCGTAGAATCTTTCTCTCGAATACTCCAAGGGCCGCCTCATCGGATGTTGTCATTGTCCATGCTTCTGCGCCATATACCAGCACGGGCATGATGAGTGACTTATAGAGCGTGGTTTTCGTTCGACGAGAGAGGACTTTACTTCTGAATTGCCTACTCAGT
>JAPVRG010186836.1:0-11046 GCA_029783565.1 Rhagoletis cerasi | reverse complement strand
TCCGTCTCGTCTATGTCCGGCGGTTGTGTGCCTAGAACGGTATTCACAGGTCTGGAGTCTACATAACTTGAGAATGTCTCCCTGTGAATGATCAGGGTCTGTCGGTAAGTTGTCGGGTCCAGAGGTTGTTTTATGAACCTCTGGACTTCGTCCGTCAGTTCGTATAGATGCCTTCTGACATGATTTAGCGAGGGCTCCTCTGCAAGCAAGTTTCTGTTCGGATGCCCACGTCTGTGGCTTCCTGCAAGAAACTGCTTGCAGAGCATTATGTTGTGCTTCTTAATTGAGATCACTTTTGCCTCGTCGTGTAGGTGTTGTTCTGGCGACATCAGTAGGCGTCCGGTAGCTGCCCGAAGTGCTGTGTTTTGTGCCGTCTGTAGCTTCGTCCACTGCGTAGTTTAGAACCGGCCGGCCAATTGCCTTGTATGTTGCCAACAACGTTTCTTTTTCTTTGCCCCAAGTGCTGCCGGCGAGCGACTTGAGGACCTTGTTGCGGCTCTGTACTTTATTGACAATTGCGGTTGTATGCGCCGAGGAAGAGAGCAGACTGTCGAAGGTAACTCCGAGAATTTTCGGGTTGTTCACCGTCGGAATTGGTTCACCATCGACATGAATTCCCAGTTGCAGTCTGACCTCTTTCGTCCAGGTGGTGAAAAGGGTTGCCGAGGATTTCGTTGGGGAGAGGGTCAGGCGCTTTGCAGTGAAGAAGCGAGAAAGTTCGGAGAGGTAACCGTTTACTTTCAAGCACAAGTCATCGATTCCATTTCCAGTTGCCATAATCGAACAATCGTCAGCGTAAGATATAATAGACACCCTCTGGTGGTTGAGGTAATGTTGAAATATAGTAGTTAAACAGTAGTAGGCAGAGGACACCGCCCTGTGGCACCCCCTGTTTAATTTTTCTTGGCTTGCTGTGTTTATCTCTAAATATCACTGACGAGTGTCGACCACTCAGATAATTCGCCGACCACCGTTTGAGTCCCTGTGGGAGAGAGGAAGCCTCAATGTCTTCTAGCAGCGTAGAGTGGCAGACGATGTCAAATACCTTTGACAAATCTAGCGCTACTATGGCCGTTCTCTCACAGGGGCGGTTTCGGTTTAGGCCACGAGTTATCTGAGTGTTTATTGCGTTAAGTGCTGTGCATTTTACGGAAGCCATGCTGATGCCTCGCTGGTAAGGTGTTGTGTGTAGTGCGGGAGCAGCAGGGCTTTAACTGTCTTCGCTACCGGGGAGAGGAGAGTTATCGGACGATATGATTCTCCTTTGTTGGCTGGTTTCCCGGGTTTAAGCAGTGGGACCACTCTCTCCATTTTCCAGATATCTGGAATGATGAGAGCGGCCATGGACAAATTGAGGATCTTGCTGAGATACCCTACTCCCGCCGGACCCAATTTTTTCAGCATCAGCATACAGATTCCGTCTGGTCCAATGGCTTTGGAGGCTTTCGCCTTCCCGATGGCTACCTGAACCTCACCGCTAGTGAAAACAAGAGGCGCACTTGGTGTTGGCAGTTTGTGCAGCCTTCCTTTTGGCCTTGTCCACCGGAGGATGCTGTGTAAACTGCCGGCTCGCGCATCGTTCCGGGTCCGATGAAGCGTGGTCTCCAAAAGAGATTTCTATTCAGTCATCACGCTTCGTCGGATTGGACAGTGACGTAACGGTTGACCAAAGCTTGCTCACACCAGAGGCGAAGTTGCAGGTCTTCAGATGTTCCTCCCACTTCTTCCGCTTTTGTACGTTCACCAGCTGCCGAATCTCCGTATTGAGATCCCTGATTCGGGGATTTCCGGGATCGGCCTGACGAAGGTTGTCACGCTCATCGGTTGGAACAGCCGCTTCAGCAGGCTTTGAAGTCGGTTAAAAAAGTACCATCCAGTCAATTTTGTTTGCCTGTGTATGCATGTACATTGACCACATTCGAATATCACAAGCATACCTAGCAATAAAAATAAATCATTCCTAACGCCTTTAAATTAACTAACAAATATTGAATAGCTTTTTTTTGTATAGTTTCACGATGTTTTTTTTGCATTTGCAACTGAGGATAGGATATGCTTACAAATAAATATGAAGAATCATATGCATCATATGGTGAATTTTATGTGTAGTTTATTGTATGCTTATACGGAAAGCTTCCTGAATGTCTCTTTACAATATAAAAAATTCATTTAGTAATAAGGTATAGAAGATCTATAAGAAATATACATACATACGTAAGTCCATACCATCTTTTACGTAATTATGCAACGAAATTTTTTATGTACTTATGAACTTTATATTACACGCGATATTTTGAAAATGAAAAACACAGTCCCGTTAAAGACACGTTTGAACAATTTTTACCACGTTTAACGGAGAGTGGTTGATTTACAGATGTTTTAAAAATATTGCTAGTTACAAATTTATTTCACTTTAAGGTTTTAATAGTTATTTTCTTTGATATATCCCTCTACCATTCTCAGTAGAGTATATGTTTCCCTACATGGATTAATGATTGATATTTGACTTTCGAAAATATTTCGAATTTCGATCATATATTCAACACATTATTTTGCATGGTCAAAATTGACTTAGTTCTCCTGCAAGCTAAGCTTTAACGCCTGTTCAATCATTTCCTGTTCGCGCTGTAACTCAGTTTCATACTGCTGCTGATCCTGTCGGCTAAGCTGTAAAGCAATCGCAAGATCTGGATCAATATAGCGAAAACCGCCATCGTCATCATCATCATTTGCTGTCGATCCTGTTTTATTTGCGGCACCACACAACGACTCTTGTAATACCCTGGTTTTTAAGTGAAAAGAAAAGCGAACAGCGAAAGCGAATAGCGTTAACTACATAAATACATTTGATAAATACTTTAATGAGTTTAATAAGCAATAACACGAACGGATTGTGAAAAAATAAAACTAATTGTCGAGCCAGGGAATTAATTATTACGATAAACAATGAAATTTAAAAAACGAGTATTTGTAAGCAAAATATTCATATGTAATTAGAGATAAATAAAATCTTGTTATAAATAGAGGTACATACATAAATACATACTTCCCTGCGGTGAAATTACCTTTCCATAAAATGTACTCATTTAACCTGTGCAATTTTACACCCTCGCAAGCAACTATCAAAAAATGTAAAGAAATATATTAGCACAATTGCAGCGCAATTCGTTGTGCAACTCTAAAAAGCTGCTCAAACTGGCGCGGTGCGGTTCAATCTCGTACGATAAACATCGGCTGCTTAATACCATTGCTGTACTAGGGAGCATTCACAAAGTGGGATTTTGGAGTTGCAGGACACTGCGGCACAAGAATGTAGTGCATATGGTACAACGCTATGAGCAAACATCCCATACGGTACTGTACCGTGGCTGCTTGTGTATCCCTTATATTAACTGCTTAATTTTTCTGTATTTAAAGTATGAGTTTTCAATAAAACAGCAAAAAACCTCGAAAATTGCACAGAGTTAACGTATATGTTGACACCAGGGATGGGCGTTTTTAAATGAATTTTTATTAAAATAAAAAATAAAATTTTATTCATAATTTTTCTATCTTTGAATGGCGAATAAATTTTTATTCTTCATTCAAGTAATTTCGAATGACGAATAAATTTTCATTTATCATGGAGAAATATCAAATGACGAATAATTTTTTATTCATCATTCAAGTAATTTCGAATGAAGAATAAATTTTAATTCTTCGTTTCGGTAATTTCGAATGACGAATAAATTTGTATTCTTTATTCAAGTAATTTCAAATAAAGAATAAATTTTTATTTTTCATTCAATTAATTTCGAATGACGAATAAATTTTCATTTATCATGGAGAAATATCAAATAACAAATAAATTTGTATACATCATTCAAGTAATAATTTCGAAGAAGAATAAAGTTTATTCAATAAACTGGCTCCGGAATTGTTCCCAAACTTTTTCCGAAACTGGTCCCAAACTGCTTCCGGAACTGGGCCTATACTGGCTCCGGAACTGTTCCCAAACTGTTTAATCCGAAAATCTCTATCCTAAAAGTCCTAATAGCAAAACGGGAACGTTTCGGTTATTTGTACAATGATTTTTGCTTAGTTTAGTTAAATGAGCGAACCGATCAGAAAAAAAGTAGTGTGTGGATCCCCCAGCGACTGAAGTGAAACTGTGCGTATATATTACTATTACGGCTTTGACAGCTATACCAGCAAAAACAAAAACATAATACATGTAAAGCGAATGAAAAAATAACAAATTAGCTGATAAAAATAAAACCTTTTTCGTGTTAATAGAAGACGTAAAAAATTTGCGTCTTGAAATAATAGTCCCGGGAGGCGAAAAAAAAAAATATAAAAGTCCCAAGTAATTGTTAATAGAACACGAAAAAGGTTTTTGTCTAACGATTTTCGTCCTAGGAGACGAAAACAATTTTTCCATTGCTCAATAATAATTGTAAATTAAATTAAATTTTATTTCTTACAATCGTTAGGTCTCTGTTGTGTCGTAGAGAAAAACATTTACGACAAATTTTAACACGTTTTCAGTACTTTTTAATTTCGAATGGATAGTAGGAATATTAATTTGTAGTAGATTGTATAGCTTTATGGCTGTCTTATAACACCAATGAAAATCTCAATTTTCTTTGAACGACTGTTGTTCCGACAATCGGAATACGGGTGAATAATAATGTAATTATTAAAAACTAACGTGTAATTATTAAAAATCAACCCGAATCCTTTGCCACTTCAAATTTCCACATTATTGTACTCAAATTTAATGGGCTATAAAACTACTTCTCCATTTTTTTAATTCTGAAAAAAAAAAACTGAAATTTTGATGAATCTTTGTTGAATTTTGCTAATTTCCCCTGCCCCACCACAAAACGGTTCTACAAATAACCGAATATTTCCCACAAAAACTTCAATGAATGAGCGTTTTTCTGACTCCATTTACGTTCAAACTATCTTTAGCTATATTGTTTTAACAATATGATCATTATTTAAAGTGAAACTTAAATCCTTTTTAAAACCAGAACTTGTGCTTTATATTTATGATGATTAAGCTATGAATGTGCTGACATGAGTAAATAAGATTACTGATAAATAAAATTTTCTATTATGTTTTTGGAACAAAATAAAACAGAGATGTATGTTTTGATTCCTTTATAAAGTTAAACAGATAATTTACTGCATACATTTAGTAATGCCAACAAGACGTTAATATGGTTAAACTAGGGTTTGAGCATTGAAACAACTAATCTCCGTGCGGATACCAACTAAACCATCTTTGCATCCCCACTTCCTATATGCTTTTCATATTTATATTGTGTTCTAAATGTAGGAATGGCGAAAAATAACAATATCTCGTAACTTCACAATTTCGAGATCCAGCTTAGCATCACATTTAATTTTTTTTTAAAGAATATCTCTGTCATTAGAGCTGGACGTGAACAAAAAATCAATGCACTTTCGACTGATTACTAATATTAATAGCGGCTTAGGAAAAGATATAGATGCGTTCGTCCAAATAAGGCTATCGATAATGAAGTGGTATTGACAATTTTCTATTTTAAACTAATTGCCACTGACTAGATTAGAGGGAATTAAATTTTTATTGTTTCACCAACTATTTAAAAATTTTTTTCATATAAGCGATATCGGTTTTAAATTCATTTCCCGGTTCGGAAGTGTAATGATCACGCTGCATTGTTGAATTGGTTGCTGACAATGCCGATAAAGAACCGCAAGCTTTTTCACTACTTAACTGCGTGTTACGAATTTGGGAATGGGTGGAATTTGTTTTACTGAACGCGCAATTACTAGCTATACGTCGATTTGGGGAGCTACGGTTACAAAAATGTGCTTTAGTGGGAACATGAAGTCTGCATATTGAAAACATTAGGCGAAGCATGGCAGAAAAGTTAGAGTACATTTTTTTAAGTAGAAACATAAGCATAAAGTATTTAATTTAAAATTCATATATACATAAATATGTGCATAATAATACCTCTGCAACTGTTCGTCTTCCTCGGGAATTCCATCCGCCCCCTGACCACGCAATGCCTCCCATATATCCACCTTATCGGTGTCCTCAGCTGCAATTGAAGCAGAAGTAGCTCCTGATGTCGTCTCAACTAAACTTTGTTCAATTGCATATTGCAACATATCATCTTCATCCAAAGGCATTTGACGACGAGTGTCTGCATCTGAAAAGGGAAAATAGATCATCTTAAGAACAAAAACTAATGCGAATTTTATTAATTTTTATACCTCTGTTGACATAATGGGCCGGTATATCGAAGCAACGGTCGTCGACAAGGCAAGTTATGCGATCGTCTTCATTAATTGTGGTTATATTCTCAACGGGAGCCGTCATGCCGAATACATTTCCAAACGTAATGCAAGCATTTAAAACATGGAATAGTGGGATTTCAATTTTCACTGGAAAACCAGAGGGTAGCTGCATGGTAATGAAATCTTTCAGTTTAGATACATGTGGACTTGCCATAGTTGACATTAAGTCTAGTATAGGAAGAACTTGTTCTTGCAGTCGGATAGGATACTCTTCCGAGAGCCATAAATTAGCCTTAAATCTCTGAATCTAAAATATAAACTTAATTATCACTTCTCAATTAGCTGCTTCGTTTGTTGTTAAATAATTGATCTCTAAGCAGCAATCAACAGTAATAATTTTTGATAGATACCTTGGTAGTGACTTTCTTTGGTCGTCCAATGTCACGTCCAGTCAAATCGACATCAGGAGAAAAATACTCCTCTGCCGTAATAGCGTGTTTTGGTGGAGTGGTGCCTGAACTGCAACCTGGATTTTCTTCGACCATGCTATTTTCAGGGCTTTGATCTAGTAATGGATTCCCGGAAGATGGAGACGGCGTCTGATATATATACACACATATGTAATTTATAGGAGACCTCAGTGTATATTTTCTACCATTAAATAAACGAGCAAACACGCATTTAGGCTTATTTTTAACCGACTTCAAAAAAAAAACAGAGGAGGTTACCAATATCATGGACTTTGAACCTCGTAAACCTCTTTCGTTTATTCTTTTTTTATCGGAAAGGTGGTATCTCAAGGGTGGTCACATACTAATTTGGTTTTGTACCGATCATTAGATTATGAAGAAATTAACGGGTTTGCTACGGTGTTATATGAGAATTGAAGTCGGTTTTATTTTTTGCTTAAAAGTTACTTGTTGTGTAACAATTCTTACCCGATCCCTGGCATTTATTCCCTCATTAGTTCGAGAAATTGTTAATTCATCGTCAGCGATCCCTAAAAAACTATGCAATGGTGTCCTCGCACATTTATTCTTGTCCCATTGAATTTAGAAAATATTTTTAAAAAGACGTTTGCTTAGTGATGTATTTTGTAAAATTTACAGTACCTTTATTTGTTCTTCATTCAGGTGATCCATTCGGGTGCGCGTTATGAACTCAACGTTGCTGGCACTATAAACTTTACAACTGTATCCATTCACCATCTCTGACTTTTCGCTGCGCCAACCCCAAATTCCCGATTTATTTCGCTCAAAACTTATTTTTTCCATTTCTATATTGTTAGTAATGACGGGTGCATTGAGACGACCTCGCACAGCACCAATTGGAGGCGGTATTGCTACAATATCTCCTATTTCGCTATTCATTTGTTCCTCAAGCACTTCGTGAGTGTCATGATCGATCTCAATCATCGTTGCTGAATCCTCTGAT
Source organism: Rhagoletis cerasi (assembly GCA_029783565.1). NCBI lineage: Eukaryota > Metazoa > Arthropoda > Insecta > Diptera > Tephritidae > Rhagoletis > Rhagoletis cerasi. The sequence goes on along the minus strand of JAPVRG010186836.1, from coordinate 3,336 downwards.
TTAAGGTTTATTAAATAAATAAATGTAATGTGATCGGCTCGTTTCTCTTACTTGCGCCTTTAAAGATATAAGAGCGATTGCCTCGTTGCCAGGTGTTGTTATCAAACCCTAATAATGTGGTATCTATTCTTACATTCGCTCCACGTTTATAAACTTTATAGGTGTCGCTTGGACAAAGACGAGACATGAGCGGTACTGAAATACATGAAAAAATTTGAGTTTTTTTTAGATGCAATAGTAAATTCTTGATATAAAAAAATGGTTTACCCCAAGATGTAAACTCCCATTTCATTTCAATGTAGAAATCAGGTGCATCTAAAAGGTGTTGTAATAGTTTCGGAACATGTGTTACTCGTTGAACGTGACGTTGCAAGTCGCGTACTTCAATGATGGCAGTCAGTATGTCTTCATCGCCGGAGCATACGGCTTCTTGCACAACTGGAAATTGACAATATGGATTTTTCTTTTGTATATAAAAAAGTTTTAAACTATTTAGATATTAGTTGGCCTTACTTGACCATCCCTCGTATTCGTAGGTGGCATTACATTTTGCTGCTAAAAGGCACTTTACACATTGCAAATGTGATAATTTCACTGCTAGCATCAAAGGCGTCCGGCCCCGGGCATCGATTTTTTCCTTGTCGACCTAAAATTGAAAAGTATCAAAATACATATGTATATTTTTATTACAAAATGTATGAGATATCCAACTATATAATACTCGTACATGTTTTTATAGATTATTTTTGAGTGAATTGATATGATTAATATAATTAAAACGGCAGGTATGTTATGGGTATGTCGTTGGTAGTTCATTTGCATTTTAACTTTTTGTATTGTTTGAATTTAATTAGTTATTTGCAATTTTCTTAATGGTTTAAATTCACTTTTTTTGTTTTTATTTGATTTACTCGACCGCATGGTCGACTGTTTTCTAAAGTTTGTCAGTAAGAAAATAGTAAATCAAAACATGTCAAGGGCAACCAGCTTCTTCATGTAATAAAAAACAATTGAACGAGGAGCCTGCATTTAACAGTGCAACGGTTCAGTTAATGCGACAGATTTAGGTTGGAAGATACTACTGAAGATATTAGGTCTGTTCCAGGTGCTTCAAGATAATCACGTTATTCACGATTTGCACGAAAAGCTGGTTTTTGCCCTTAATAAACCTTATGGAAGGCGGTCACCGGGAAACCTGCAAATCGTGAACACCTGCAACAGGCTTATTATAAATGTGTACGGGAATGACTTCTGACTATCTCTAAATCTTGGAGTAGGGGTACAGGCAATACATATTAACTTACTCGTATCGTTCCCACGACAGTCGGGTCTACGTAACCGGAACGACCCAGATTCATATTTGGCCAAGGACTGCCACTCCTCCAACTCTTTGGAGATATAAAGGCTTGTAACGTCTGCTTTTGAGTGGAATAATAAGTACTACTCGCCTGAATGGTAACTATGTAATGTTAACGTTCAGTGTCGATGATACCGGACAAGATGCCTGTTTCTTCTGTTTTACAAGTTAAGCTTATTTTGATGTTTTTAATTGTAAAGAGTGGATTTAATTAAACAACTAATGTCTGATGCGTTATTGTACTAATGGGAAAAAAGGAAAATTTAATAAATGAATAAACGATGTTCCAAAAAAAAACGCGAGCTCGCACAAAGGCTAAATATCTCATGTAAATAGTAGATGTTACATTAGCGCCGATTCTGACACAGCATTGCGATCCTCAATTTATTTTAAATAAAAGGAACAAGTTTAATGGTTCAACAAAAAAAGTGTATACTAGTTCTTGCTAGAATGATGTTTCGTTTACAACCCGGAAGCATAAAATCGTTCTTTCTAACCCATCTTGCAATTTTTTTTCATACATATAAGGAGTGGGAGCTTTTTCCAAGGCGAATTTACATTATTGCACCATGGCTTCCTCGTTCGCTTGAGCCTTTTTGCAGTGCGCTTATTGAGATTAGCACGGAAATATCGCTCATAATGCTTGTCAGTCTGGTTGGGGCACAACAGTACTGGACTCCAAAAATCATATTTTTAGAAAAGTTGTCTACGCTTACACCAACATACATCCACATATAATTTGTAAAGCCTACTTAACGCACTTAATTGAATTAGCACATTCTTGCAAAATCGCAAATGGAACTGATTAATTTCACTACTTTTCACCAATAGGAACCTTTTCCAGTTAGAAATAATTTTTTCAAGCTTATTTTATTTAAATGTTTGCTGGCGTATTGAAACTTCTGCTCTCTGCCTCATTTATTGAAGATTTGGCAGATCTTTATTATCTATGCCCCAAATCGTCACCACCATTTCTTTTCTTACCGTGTCTGTTTTTAACGCCAATTTTAGCTCATCGACGCTGTTGCTCCACACAAGCCAATGCAGTGGAAATTCTTTTTTAATATCTTCCAATGTCTTCATTGCTTTAGCAATAACCGCGAGCGTGCGTTTCCACAATACTTAAAATGATATTTAGCTTATTTTATTGTACAATAATAAAAATTGGCTTTATTTTCTAGATTGTTGTATACTTCTGAACTGATAGTAATTAAATTCGCCTTGGTCCATTCTTCATTGTCAAGGCGAATTCATAAAAGGTGACAGAGCCAGCACTTTTTACGGGTATGCTGTCAAATTAGTAAAAGCAAAAACAAAATACATGCAAGGCAAATGAAAGAAGAAATCAGCTGACCTAACAACACCACCTTGCAAGGCGAATTCATGCATGGTGGTGTTCAACACGAATTCATATCGTCGCTTGGTAAAAGATTGTCGTCAGCGCAGAGGAAACGTTAATATCATACGACAATGTTTTACCCAGGCGACGATATGTGCAGTGCTGCCGCGAGCTTGGAAAAAAAAGTATCAGTTGCCAATCAGAAAAAGTATCAAAAAGTATCAAAAGCAAACACAACCGTTATGTTCTAAATTTTTATTCGAAAAACCAATAATTAATACACTTTATAATTAAATTCATAGTTATAACAAACTATAACTAGAGGCAAAAATAATAGAAACGATTTATTTTGACCAGTTTAGGCTATATTTCTTTTGTTAATCTAACGTTTAATATTTTTTTTATAAAAGTTTAGCAAATTATATATCAAACGCTATGCATATAAATTCGCATATCAAACTTTGTACAAAAATTATAAAAATTCAACAAATTTTATTAACTTCCTTAAAATTTTAAACTTTTTTTTTAGCATTTTTAGAAAGGAAGAAGAATTCACGTTTATTTGTAATGGTTGATATGTCGGATTTGCTTCCATATAACGAATAAACAAAATTTATTTTTATATGGAAGAAACCCGCAA
>JAPVRG010186834.1:0-10061 GCA_029783565.1 Rhagoletis cerasi | reverse complement strand
TGTTTCCTGCATTATTTAAGTACGTTATGATCGCCCTGAGCCTGAAACCTTCCATAAGTCGCCTAAATCTGGTAAATTTTTTGGGCGTTCTTCCTGTCGGCCAGCATTTCAAGCTCTTCGTACTCACGTATTTCGGCCTCTCTCTTCTTATACGTCACGCTTATCTCTTCAGCTCCTTATAACGGTCCCACATAGCTCGCGTTGCGCTCGATCGCAGTATGGACCTGTAGGCGTCATCATTTTTTCTGCAGCTTCGTGACATTCCCCATCGTACTAGTCGTTCTTTCGGGCTCGCTGAAATCCGACTACTTCTTCGGCGGCGGTACTTAGTGAGCGAGAAAGGTGGTTCCACAGCACGCATATGTCGGCTTGTGAAAGAGTGCTCTCTGAGAACAGTTGTGAGAGTCGAGGGACGAATAAATTGGCCGTCCACAGAGACTAAAAACATACTATTCAACGGGAGTGCGCATAATTAAGAGCAATGCGTACATAACACGTTTGTAATCGACGCTTTGCTCGTTCTCTTTGCTAGCCGCTCTAGTATGTTCTTTAGTCATAGTCGGCGCACAAAAAATTCGATATCTGCGGAACGGAGTGGATAAACAAGGAAAGATTATTGAAGGCGAATATTTTCCGCGTAATCCGACTTTAGGTTTAATCATTTAGTGTGAAAAACACGAAAAAAATTGCAATTGGTTATAAAAAGTTATTGCAAAATATTATTGTTTAAACCAGTATACGAAAATAAACTTTATTGTACGTTACTATTTCACTTCCTTTATTACTTCAATAAAAAAACATCATCTGTACAAAACTGTACAAAACAATAAATGATATGATAGTCGATGAGCAATTATGTATTGTTTTGTACAGATTATTTTCGTACCCTGGTTTAAACAATTATACCGCAATAAACAGCTGATAGGTAACATGAACATCTTTCTATAAGTAAACCCAATTTCATACAGTTATCTAAAGTAGTTTATTAGAAAATGAGTTTACAATTACATATATACTGCAATAAATTTCAATTGTTAATAAGATAAACAAAAAAGGGAAATATGAAAATATTCATAGCGTTAAAATCAAGGTGAATTTATATAAGGTGGTAGCGGTAGTACAAAAACAAAAACATGTATTTTGTTTTTGCTTTCAGTACACGAATGTCAAATATCAGCTATTCTTCGCTCAAGGAAGAAGAGGGATAACAAATTCCAACACTTTCACTTTTCCACTCACTCATAAGAAGTTTTGACACATGTGTACCGAGGCGAATCAAAACAGCTGTTCTAGCAACACCGCCTTATATGAATTCGCCTTGGTTAAAATTAAAATTCATTTATTATAAAAATCTGTGACTTGGCGGAAATTTCGGGGCCAACTTCACGTGGTTTGACTCTCCTGTTTCATGATTATAGACGCCTTTTTAATAAACCAAGGGTATCTCGCTCCTTGCCACTTTTATTACCGGAAGGGGCGAAGGTCTATGATTGTCAGACTTGTAAATTTAGCAAAACGACCAACTCCAGACATTTTCCACTATATTAAGATCTGATGGATAGTCTGGCCACAGAAAATTATTTATATTTTATTTCGTTATCATTCTTTCCTAAAAAAAAAAATTTTTTACGCTTACACTTTTGTTAAGTTTTGGCCGAGCTTCTTCTGCAATTTATGGTGAGCATCCTGATGTTAAAACACAAATGGAGTGTTCTATAATTTTACGCCGCCTCCGAACGGCAAATGGTTTTATGAGAAGATTTTTCAAAGCAGAAATACAATCGGATGTTTGCTATTACCTGCCGAGGCGCGACCGCTGTTAGAAAAAATATTTTCGAACTTTAGATGTTGCTCGGACCAGAGGTCAAAACCAGGGCATACGAAGTGGTAGAGCGCACCTCTAACCACTCAGCCACAGCGGCCGTCATACATACATATGTATCCCCCCTTATTCACATGAATATGCAAATTTTTTTCTTCTTCAAAATTCGAGCTTATTTGTAGGCATAGGAGAAGCTTTATTTTAATCACATTTTGAAAAATTATTAATTTAGAAGAGAAGTGGTGAAAGTTAAGAATCGTTGAGGGACTACTAGACCCCCTGCTTTAGAGGCATTTTAATTAATTCAAGGACATCTCGCCCCTTACTACTTTAATCGCCGAAATGCAATACAATGCTGTGCGCTAGCTTAAGCTGTTAAAAACATTTGCATTCTTTAAATTTTACTTCCAACAGATCGCATGCAGAGTCCTAGATCCGCGAAGCCCTCAACTTATGCATTTTTCCCCATTTGATCGGACTTGAAGAAAAAATATGAATCTATTCAAATGAATCGGAGTGTATATATGTATTTGAGTGAAAATCTCTCAAGTGGGCCACCCAAAATTGGATGGTCAAAATTGTTTCGCACAAATCACTTTATTCGGTTAACAACCATAAGAAAAAAATATAATTTGAACAATTTTGTAAAATTCGAAGTTTTACAAAAGTTATGGTAATTAACTTTTTTTTTAATGAATTTATTAATTATTTATTATCTATTGATTCAAAGCATGTATCTTGCTGATTTTTTTCATGATAATAGCTAATTAGACACGCTTTACCCTGATTATTAAAATTTTTCAAAAACCCATTATTTTGTATAAAATTTTTAATTTTTTTAAAAAAATTTTATAAACAAATGGAAATATTTATTATTTCTTGATGAGGTTTTTTTTTATCATTGGCTTTGCAATGTTGGGTGGCCCACTTGAGAGATTTTCACTCATTTGCATCTATAAAATAGACATACCAAAGATTACACACTCTTTCTGAAAATAGATTTAATATCCATCTAAAGATTATCATTTCAGCAGCAATGCACCAAATAATAACAGGGATGCTTTAACATGAACCACGTCAAAATTATAGTAAAGTTAGAATACATTTTTGTTACGTTGGAACATCATACAAATTTTTCCGCTACTCTTGGACTGAAAACACACAAAAAATCTTATTTACTAATGGTATTTAAATAAATAGAATTGCCTCATATGCTCTCAACCAGATCAACCTTACCTAATGCGAAACGATTTTGTTATAAGCAGCTAGAAAATTTAAACGGAGGAAAAACCCACATATAACTTTAATCTATGTGATGAACTGTTATTGACTACAAGTCACAGATACAATTATGATAAACGTTCTTTTTAAAAACTCAACAAGTTGTTGTTGTTGTTGTAGCGGCAACAAGTGACTCATCTTGTTGCCAAAATAAAATTACATCATTCTTCACCCAAACTCGAGAACACATTGTCCATTTCTATAAACGAAAGTAAAAAGCGTGACACATTTCATTCATGAAAAAAATGTTGCTTAGAAACCAGCTGCCTCTCAAAGGCCGAATGAAATTAAGGTAAGGGAAAGCACTTAAAAAGTTGTGAACTATAAAAGAATTCTTGAACATCAACCATAAATTAGTATGGATATGTATATTTATGCTTATTATTATTATTATGATTATTCGCTGCTGATAGAAACAACCAATTTAAATCCATACCACCATTTTACTTTAAATTCCATTTTTTACTATAGCAAAAAAGATTTGTTTTAAATCATTTTTAATGTTGACTCAAATGTAGATGACTTTAACTTTTTATATAAAGCTCTGAAGTTAACTACTGAGCTGATATAAAAATTACTGGATTGGAAAATTCAATATCAATCTGACCAATGACAAACAGCTTAAGGCTGTCTAACTGTGTTAAAACCAAAGACAGTGCATCTACTTAGTGGAGCTTGAATAACAACATAACAATGAACCTTTGGCAAGTTACTGAAATGAAAATAATGTGGAAGCATAAAGGACTGCCAGATACATATGAATATCTGTATACATGTCAACGTGGATTCAACAACTAATCACTCTCACAAATCAATTAAGTCTATACATATATATCTACATACATATTGCTCATTTGCTGCAAGTGTCATAATCCAAAAATTTCATAGCTGTATAGATTAACAATAGCTCAGAAGAAAATATGTCTTCCTATTTACAAAGGGAGCGTATGTAAACTGTAAACTTTAAGGCCGTTTCTCTTGTTTTTGATTTTTTGGAATATGGGTCATTCCTTGTAAAACAGATCTTAAAATGCCTCAATCATCCCTATTTCTGTTGTTACCTCTTGCTAAATGACTGAATTTCTTTAATCTCTTGAAAAATTTTAAGAAAATTACAAGCAGCTGTTTTACTTTATTCATCATTTTCCAGTAACAAGGACCTGGCCCACCAGTCGCAATTTTAAATACTTCTATGAAGATTATGTCAGCCTATTTTTTAAAGAAAACGAAAGCGTATAGTATATATTTCATAACACAAAAAATCTGGCTTGAAAATTAGGTACATACATACATATTTTGGCTAAAATTCGTCTTGGAGTGCACAATGGTAAAAAAGAGGGATTTTATACACAGTTACAAAGAACTTGGAATTGTTTGGTATTTTTTTGTAAGGAATTTCATGCATAAGTTATTATCAAAACGCAGTTCCCTAAATCTTAACGAAATATTTAAGAGTATCGGAAGTTGTTTCCGATTTTTTCACTAATCTATGAAAAAAATCATATGAAGCTGTTCACACGAACTCGTAAAGAAATTTCTGTACGATTTCTTAAAGAAAATTCTAAAAAAAATCTAAAATAATGATTCACACTGCAGCGATTTTTTCCGATATATCGTAAAAGAATCGCATTGTGCAAAGTACATTTAATTTTAGAAAATTCTAAAAAAAAAAATCGGAAAGGAAAAATTGCTTTCCTTACGAATTTTTTAAGATCTACATATGTATGTATGTACCTATCTACTATTCAGAGTACTCGGAAAGCATGGTTTTGCAAGGAAAATATCTTTCAAACAGTTCCGACGGCATAGTTATATTTCACAATTGATCGCATTTTGGAGTTAAATGTCCCGCCAGTCACAATGTGATGGCCCTTATGACACTATTACAGCAAATGATCGATATGTAGCTTTGAAACGCTTATGCCAATGAGTCTTTCTAAACCCTGACGTTTTCATAAAAACAAGTGAAAATTTCTTAAAATTTACGTTATGAAATTTCAGGATGTAAAATTTGCATACATTCACACTTTTTTTGTATTCGACTCACCTGCAGTTCTGCTCTATCCACATCCCATTGCGAGCGCTCCAACTCGAACCGTGACCATTCGTGTTGTATGAAGTGCAATATACCTGGTATGGTATATTGTGGTGTGGTTTGTTGATTATTTTGACCACTAGGTCCACCGCCACCACCATTGCCACAGTCATCGCTGCCATTGCTGCCGGTACCAATGCCACCAGTACCCGCCGCACTGTTAGCATTGCCACCGGTTAGCCCGCCAACACCGGTAACACCGCTCAAACTGTTGGTGCCGACACCACCAACTCCGCCAACGCCACCGACACCGCTACCACCACCGCCGCCGCCACCCACAACGCTACTACCACTTGCACCACCCGCACCGACGGGTTTATTATTTATACCAGTTGTCGCTCCTGAATTAGTGCCCATCGGAATGAATTTTTACGCTGGTGATTTATTTCCAATTCTTTGCTGCTCTTTAATTATAGTATGTATTTATTTCGGAGCTTTCTGTTGGAATAGCGTAGAATTTTACTATTTTAGAATTATGTTCGTAGTACCGTCGTTGCAGAGAGCAGTTCTATGTTTTTCAATTTATAATTATCAAGTATATTTATTTGGGTATGTTTTTTGCTGCCTTAAAGAATTTAATGTGTTTAGGAAACTCAATTTGATACAATATACGTACATACATATGCGATGTTATCCGATGGCGCTTGTAGAATTATAATTAATTGATATTGCTTCTTGTTACAGTTGCTATTTTCTTAATATTCCATATCAATACTTTTTTTTGCAAAGTCTTATGGACGAGGAAACCGTTTCTTCGAATGCTTTTTATGTTGCTATGCACGTCTCATTAGTCCTGTGGTAAAAATTTTTAGTTTTCTCAAAATATAAAGCATTTTATGCCAAATGATTCAATTCGAACTACACTGTACTATTTCTATTTTTCAAATGAGGTCAATTAATTTTTTGCACGTTGGGCCGTTAGCTGCTGTTTGCTCGGCCCAGCTCGTGCTTGGAGATCCGCACGTCTCCTTTTCTGCACTCGTTCAGGTGTGCATTCCCAAACAAAGGCAGATGATAAAAAAATATGTACGTTACTATAGGATTTATGGAGCAGCTAACAACGTTGTATACGCACCGGCGGCCAACTCATCAATGTTAAAGTTTTTATTTAAGCAAATTTAGCTTTGTTTCCAACATACATTCTGGGCTGATACGACTTCGATAGCCAATTTGGTCTGCTAAAACACCAGCCCGACGATGTCGACTTTTTTTTAAAAAACTAGTCACTTGAGCAGGTCGAACATTGAATTAATGGGCCGCCGCCGCCTTATACTCCCCAGCCCCTTCACATTAAACAGACACATCCGTGGGCTGGATGAATGAATGTCTGAAGAGAAATGTGGGATTTGAACTTGCTTTCACATTTTTGTTTTTTCTCTTATATACACACTTTTTCTGTTAATCAATTTCAAATCGCTAAGCAATACTAAATATATTATTTTTTCAATAAATTCTACCAATTTAACACAATTAAGTAATTTTTTCCACTCCTTGGATGTTGAAAAACTCTACGCAAAAAATCTCCTACACAGAAGAGCGTGAAAGTAGAAGGAACATGAAAATGAACAATGAACAAAGGAGAGCGAAAAATTGCCGCAAGAAAAACGAGAAGTCCCTGCCAAATAATGAAAATGCCAAAAGAAACGTGGCGATGCCAGATTCCAATTTGTAGAGTAGCGAATAGTCTAATTAGACCTGCAAGCAAAAACAAAATGCTGTCAAAGGCAATGCGAGCACTTTTTCCAACAAATTTTGCTGTGAAATTGCGAAAGTGAAATTCCACTTTATGTGTTAACTCTTAACGTATAAGTAAGGAATACGACCAATGAAAAAATTAAAAAAAAAAATATTGTTGTCAATAGAGGTTTTTGAGGCGTGTAGCGGTATATTTTTTTGGGATACAATAACTACAGGAATTACCAAAGCTCAAATTCTGTATTTTTTTTTAAACCAATCATGGATTTCAAAATTTTTTATGCCATTCAACAGGAAATACGAGTGCCTTTATTTTGATACATTAACGTTATATATATTTTGTAAAGTTGTAGAAAAAACCCAATTTCAGTAAAAAAATATAAAAAAATTTTAAAATTTTTTTAAATCACCATTTCATATATTTAAGAATTCTATCAAGCTTTCATATGATGCAACACGTCTTTAGTCCTCGCTATACGAAGTATTTGAAAAATAAATAACCCTGGTCGGTCGGAGTTCTGAGCAAAAATAGTTTGCGACAGCGTAGCAGACGTTGGATCGATCAGGGCTATTTTTTGAAGCTCGGCCGAAGGCAGCTTAATTTCGGCGCAAAATACTGTGGACAGCGTAGCTGGAGTTTTTAGATATAATTAATAAGGTGATTTAAAAAAATTTTTATTAAAATTTTTATTTTTACATAAATTAGATTTTTGCTAAAATTTTACTGCGGACAGCGTATCCGGAGTTTTTCAAAATAATTATTAGTTTAATTTTTTTTTTATTTTTACATACATTTTATTTTTGCTAAAATTTTACAATATATATATATATGTACATATATCAATTGTATATCAAATTAAATGAATTCATATTTCCTATTGAATGGCATCAATAGTTTTGAGATCCGTTATACTTACCTCAAAACCTCTATCAACGTCTATATTTTTTTCAATTTTTGCATTGTTCATGTTCTTTATTTGTTCCACACTTAAAAAGCAATTCTTGACACTTTTCGGAAATAAATAACGTGAATGCGAGTTGCAGCTGAGTGATTTCAAGCTTGCTACCGCTCAACAACTTTGATTTCAATTGAGCGCTGTGAAAACAATCGAAGTTCGCGTTGGGACTGTCCGTTAAATTTTTGTGAAAATATCACTTTCAAAAACTATTTTCGAGTCATGCTACTGCAGTTACTTTTCGAAATTCGCTTTACTCATTTTAACCAAATTATATGGAAATTATGGCAACCTTTTTTGTGCACAACGAACGACTCTCTTGTGATTGAAATAAAGTGCATAGTCTCTCTCTTTTCAACGCTCATCAACTATTTGTCAATTCAAGTGACCACTATCTTTGTTTCGCACACCTTTTCCTCTTCTAAATTCTATGAATGACAGAACTGAAGGAAGGGTGTTGCCAGCTATAGCGAAAAAACTTTATAGACAAAGGAACAGCGCAGCTACGCAACGACGAAAAATACGACGAAGGCCGAACTTGAATGCCTTTATTTCCCCATATGCAAAGATGCACAATGTTTTGTTGATTGTTTTAACGGCTAAAAGAAATCAATTTTATATCGTTTACGAATTTCGTTTTCCCTCGGCCATTCATTGATACTTATTTTCGCCTGTGCAGGTCAACAATAGGAGGCAATGAACTTTTTCAAACCACTTAATATTAATACAAAAGACTAAGCTTATCTTGTCCACAAATAGGAAACAAACTGAAAGAATTTCCACGGACAGTTGTTATATACCTAAACACATGTTTATATATGTACGTATTTATGTTTCATACACTTGAAATTCTCTATAGAAGCACATGAAGTCCACAAATTACACAATGGTAGCGTAGGTAATGATCGCATCAAAGGAGTTCCTACTCTCGTTTGTATATTTGTCGTTTTTGAACTTGGAATTTGCTGTTATGCTGCTTGAACTAAAATATATACTTGAATATTTGATTAATCACACGCATTTATGAATACACTAAAATTAATTTATAAAAATCTAGTCACTGGCAGAAATTTTCGTGATACCGAAGAGGAGGATCTCCGATTCCGTTCTTTCCTATTAGTCTTTCTCTTTTACCGAAAAATACTCGACCGTTTTTTGTACGCGTTGTCTATGCACTTTTTTCCCACCTTCGGAGACTTAGCGAAAAGTTTTCTTTTCACAAAAAGCAGCGTGCTTCGATTTGTAGCTAAAATAATGATCACTTTTTGTTGCCAAATATATCAAATACAATTTTTCAATATTTTGTGTGTTTATTTATCAAATGAGTAAGTTTTTATGTGAAAATTACCGAGAGCAGAAAACAGTCACTTTCTATTCTCGCCCGTGTTATGGAAACTTGACAGCAGAGTTGCCAATGTCAGCTAATGGCATAAGTGAGTTTATTTGGTAAAAAGACAACGAGAAATTAATGGTTGATGCTAAAAGTATAAGAAATTACATAAGACAGCATGATGTAAATCGGGGAAAAAATGTAATTTAAGCGTTTAGAGGTTAAAATGCTGAAACCATTCCAAAACGGGGCAAAAAAATTTGCAGGTAAGAAGTGCATTAGACTTACAATAAAACTATTTGGTAACTCTAAAAGTGGGTACCGACGTTCCCGGTGTTAGAAAAGGACAAATGTTGTGGTCTTCTTAGGATGTAGCTATGGACCAGAAGGAATAAGCCGTTTGCTGTTTCTATTAGAACGAGATTCAATAGTAAAAATGGCGTAGAACTTGTTAAAAGCAGAGATGTATTACGATTTTTGTCTCAAATTTATTTGTTTATTCTAAAAGTTTTATGTTAAAGTTACGTCACAGTTTTAATTAAAAATTTTTGAATATTTCGCCAGCTAAGAGCCATCATCACCTGAAATATTTAAATTAATATAATACAACGAAAATAATCTGAAATTTATTTAACACTAGAAAGACTGGAAAATCGACATATGTACCTTGCAATACGGACGGGGTCAATTGATCCAACTTTAAAATTTTTTTACTCATTTAAAAAAACTTAGTTTTCATTTTTATATTCTTACTTTAGTAAAAAAAATCGTCATACCTTTAAAACGGACAGGTGTCATTTGACCCAACTATTTCGAAATTGTTTATTTATTTTAAAAATAACATACAAATTAAATATTTTTATTTCATTTTAGTAAAAAAAA
>JAPVRG010186831.1:0-15208 GCA_029783565.1 Rhagoletis cerasi | reverse complement strand
GGATTATCTCTCATTTGTTTGACGCCGAGCTAAACTAACCTGAGGCTCAGGAAGAGTGCCACTCCGACTGGGCTAGACCAGAGGGAGAAGGTAGTTAGTTAGAGTGGGATTTTGTAGGCATGCGAAGAGATGTGTTGAGTCGTGGGGTGACTCTCCACATGCCGGACAAAAATTGGTCACATTTTGGTCGATCCTGCTCAGGTAAGAATTTAACCAGCTGCAGTATCCAGAGTGGAGTTGCGTGAGACTTGTGCGTGTCTCCCGAGGCAGACGAAGCTCCTTCGTAGTTGCACTCCTAAAACAGCATTTACAGGTCGGGAGTTGATGTGGATTGTGATAGACTTCCTGTGAATGCCGTTTTGGCCTTTCTATATGAAGTCGGGTCCAGAGGTTGCTTAATGTACCTCTGTACCTCGTCCCTCAGTTCGTATAGATGCCTTCTGACATGCCTTGGTGAGGGCTTTGCCGCCAGCAGGGGTCTGTTCGGGTTCCCGCGTCTGTGGCACTCGAAATTGCTTGCACATGGTGTTGTGCTGCCTGACGGTGAGCATTTGGGCCTCGTCATGTAGGTGGTGTTCCTTCGAGCCATAATCGAGAATTCGTCCGCATATGAGATGATGGAGACGCTTTCTTGTGGCTGGGGCAGCCTCGAAATGTAAACATCAAACAGAAGCGGGGAAATGACACCACCCTGTGGAATACCCTGTTTAATTTTTCTTGGTTTGGATATTTTGTCTCGAAACATTACTAACGAATGTCGATCACTCAGATAATTCGCTGACCACCGTTCGAGTCAAAGCCTCAATGTATTCTAGTAGCGTGGAGCAGCTGACGGTGTCAAACGCCTTTGACAAATCCAGCGCTACTAGGACTGTTCTCTCGCAAGGACCGGCTCGGCTAAGGCCACGGGTTATCTGACTGTTTATGGCGTTAAATGCTGCTGTGGTGCTGTGCACTTTTCGGAGGCGAAACTGATGCCCCGCTGGGGACAGCTGGTACGTGAAGTGCGGGAGCAGAAAGGCTTCTAGTGTTTTCGCTACCGGGGAAAGGAGTTAACGGCATATTTTTTTTTTAAGTTTCCCCGGTTTTAGAAATGGGACCACTTTCCCCCGTTTTTCCCATATCAGAAATGATGTGAGTGACCATGGACATGTTGAGGACCTTGGTGAGATAGTCTATTCCCGTAGAACCCGATTTTTCAGCATCAGCATTCCGCCGGGGCCAATGGCTTTGGAGGATTTCGCCTTCCCGATGGCCACTTCGACCTCACCGCTAGTGAAAGCAAGAGGCGCACTAGGTGTTGGCAATTTGTGCAGCCTTCTGGTCACTCGAAGTTTGGCTATGTCCGCCGTAGGATGCTTTGTGAACTGTCGGCTAAAATAGCTCGCGCATCGCTCCGTGTCCGACGAGCCCTGGTTACCGAAAGAGATTTCCATCCATCGTCGTGATTCGTCAGGTTGGACAGTGGCCTTACGGCTCATCAGAACTTGCCCACACCGGAGGTGAGATTGCAGGTCTTCAGATGCTTTGGCATTCTAGGATGGTATCCCTGCGGTCGATATCTGCTTCGATGCAAGGAGCCTTCGATGAGATATTGCGCGGTGCGTGGCGTGGTGAACGTTAAGCCTCCATCACTATCTCGCTCGTGATCTCGACGGTGTACACCGTATCCGGCGCAGTTTAAAAATGTTGAATTGTTGTGCAGCTATCAATATTCCATGCCGACCGTCGGTTATCTCTTCGAACAACGCACTGGTGTCCGTTAAAGTTGAATTGTAATATCTTCGTGTGCCTTGGGAGGCTGATCGGGATGTGGGGTGTGTGACGTGTGGTGTTGCCTGCCGGGCGCCTGTTGTGTATGTTGGTTTTTGGGGGACTACCTATTGGGTTTTGGAGGCGTCGCAGGCGATATTTGCGGTTGCACAGTTCTACAACAGGGGCCTTGGTAGCTACTTGTCCATTCTCGAGTACTGCGCAGTCCTCAACATACTGTGAAGTGGCACCAGCCAGGGCAAGTATTGCATTTGTCTGATGCCGCATTTCGGTATATTCTCGACCGACGCACTGAGCAGAATGTATGAGGAACTAGTTGTTGGATTGTCCCCGCTCGAGTCTTCTGGCGGGATGTTCGTGGGTTAGTGTTGTGTTGGGTGGTGGGAGTGCTCGAATTGTGTTGCTCAGGGCCTGAATCACGGCTTAGATATCGAACGCCACTCGAATCGAAATTTGATTTTGAGATCACGGCATTCGATAGCGAGTGCGCGTCGTCAATTTAAATTGTATTGGAGAGAAAACAGTTGTCATTTTATTCGAATCGAATCGATCACGAATGTTGCGATTCGGGCCCACGCGCGTTCGGGGCAGCTGTCGAGGCTGCTGGGCGCTTGGTTGCGGCAGTGTATTGTGTGTTGTGGATTGCTGTAGAAGCACTGTTCGCCGTTTGGCTTGAACAACACGCGGCCACATGTGACGCGATCCACTGACTGTGTGTTCTAGATCTGAGCAGTTTTTTTTAGATGACTCCATCCTTTGCAGATTTTGAACCTGAAGTGGAGTTTGGGTGTATGTTTCTGATCCAGGGTTAGACTTAATGCCCGCCCTGAGGAGAAGAATGCAGAGCAGGGCCCGAATCACGGCATCCGTGATCGAACGAAATTCGACCCGAAATTTCCTTTTGAGATTACGGCATTCGATAGTGTGTTCGGGTTTTCCATTTAAATTGTATTGGAGAGAAAACAGCTGGCATTTCATTTCATTCGATTCGAATCGAGTTTCATTTGATCACGGATGCCGTGATTCGGGTCCAGGTGTTGCCCCAACGTTTGAGAGATTTCACCGATCTACACATTTAGATCGCCAAAACAACAGCCCTTGGTCGTGAAAAACCTGAATCATTCCGGTACGTAGAACCAGCTGTCGTAGTTGTACTTACATAAATTATACGTACATACATACACATTATCCAGGATAAGTATAAAAACACATACTGGATTTTTTCATCCGTTTTATTACACAAGTTCATTTACCATTTAAATAATGTTTATAATAATGTGTTTTCCTGTTGAATATTAGTACTGGTTGAATACTTAGTTACTTAAAACGTAAGCAAATTAAAGAAAATTGAATGGATATGTTTTTTAAAAATTACTCAAATAATTTACGAAAATTTTTTTTTCAATGTTTAATATTTGTTAATTTACGAAATAAATACGACTGAGTGAAACCTACAAGATTTCAACGGAATACACTATAAATACAAATAATCGATAAAATAAAATAAGGTAAGTTTGAATAATTAAAACTTTCAAGTTTGCAATTAATAATAGATTGGCGCCTACACAATATGTTAGTGTTTGGCCGAGCTTCTCCTCCCATTTGCGGCGTGCGCCTTGATGTTGTCACATAAAGGGGAGGGACCTACAGTTTTACGCCGACTCCGAACGGCGATTGTATTTTTATGAGAAGCTTTTTCATGCCTGCCGAGGGGCGACCGCTGTTTTCTATAATTTTTTCGCGATGTTGCTCGGCCCAGGGCTTGAACCCAGCCCCCACGGAGTGGTAGTGCGCTCTTCTAACCACTACAGCACAGCGGCCGCGATAACGAATGAAAAATAACTCAATTGAAAATAATAATGGAATTCATATACATATAATGTATGTTGTTAGTAAAATTGATAAAGATATAGTTTTTTTAATTCATGTGTGTCAGAGTTGAATATATAGTTATTCATCTAACACTATTTTTTTTTTGATTTTATACATTTTTAATTTTTTTTTGACATTTTTTATGTTTTTGTATATTTTGTAATTGATTTTAAATAAAATACGATAATTTTGCCTTTACTCTTAACTTCTTTCTGCAAGTTGACATATAGTATGAATTGCATAGCTCAGACTATTTAAGGATACATGTAAGCATTTGTCCCTTTTAATTAAAAAGTGCTTTAGAGTTAGATGGTGGTTTTAGTTGTTCATATTTATGTCCTTCCCATGTTTTTAAATATGAGCCAGCTCCGCACACTTGATCAGGATGTTTATGATGCATATGTCAGCTTAGTCTTCAATATGGTAGATGAAGAAGAAATTCTCAGAATCATTAGCAGTAGCTGGTGGTGCCATCGGCGACTTTCTTGATAGCGGCTGGAAGCCCATAATCAAGAATGTCTCGAGGAGAAGTGCGCGATCTGATCTGTTCTTGCGTACACACAATACAACAGCATCTACATCCAATTTCTCCTCTGCAAACTCTAGCAAGGAGATGAATGTATCCTTTGAAGCCTCGGGTGGAAGCTCCTCGGGCATTGCAACGTACAAAATGTTATTTATGGGGTTCAAAACCTGAAAATACCGAAGTAAAAAAAAATTATGAATTTAAGCCTTTAGATGACATTTTCAATTTTCAATTGGCTTAAGCTACTGTTTAACTTACCGACTCCCATTCCGTATATTTGTTTTCAGTTACGTGCAATTTGATGGTTATACGAGTTGGATTGTCATGTTGCAAAATATGTTTGACCATCTCTTGGCAATCTTCCTCCGAATATAGTGAGTGAACATCACTGCCGTCCGAATCAGAGCACTCCGATGAATGGCGGCTGTGTTCGAATACACTGCCACCACCTGAATCCACAGAAGTCTTCCGAGAGTAATCTAAGTTGGAGAGGCACAAATTAATTTTTATGTACATACATACATATATTTTTAGAATCAAAAGTTTTGTGTTTAACGTACCAGTTAAGAGTGACGCCCTATCGTGATCAGTTCTGTGGTGGGTAGGGACATCAAAACCACCACAGAGGCCCTACGCCGAGAGAGATGGAAAAGGACTCAGTCGACATGTTGGTAGCGCAAGACGAGGTGGAGATGGTACGTGCCTTAGATACACCGGGGAATCCAAGAGCATTTTCATTAGCTTCTCTTCTACTACTGATACTACTACTAAATGTTGGGTCGCTGTAATAAAAATAGGCATTTTTAGTAAAAAAAAATAATTTAAATAAAATATTAGTCTTTCCATTAAGAAAGCCAATTGTAGTGATGTATTTTAAATTTTAGTTCAACGCTTTCATTATCCAATGAAGTGTATTATCGAAAGATGAACTTAACATTTATTAATTATGTATTTCATTTAGGACTTGAATTAAAGAAGACACATCTATGGAATTTTTTCGACATCAGGCACATTGTCATCAAGCAATTACTAGCATTTTATGATGCTGTGTTATCTTTACTACTTTTATCATGTGGATGTGAAGCTTGTTTACTCTGTTTTGAAATTGTTAATATTTAAAATTGTTATTCCTTTGTTTACTCAACCTCGATAGTCATGGTGATGATGCACTAGAAAAAAGTCAGAATGCAAATACAAATAAAGGGAAGATAAGATTATGATAAAGAAAAGCCTCTATGTAGCAACGTTTACTACACACACACAAGAGATATGGTTTTAGCCATATTTAATGGGATGGAGTGGATCGGTTGTTCCCTTAAATTATGAGCCGTAACGGATAAAACAAACATTCATCATCAAATAAAAGAAATGAAATTAAGTTAGAAATCTAACTACCATGACAACTACCTTATACTTTATTACATTTACCTAAATGAGATATAAAAAAGATTTTACTAAAACAATTAAAAAGCGGAAAGCGCCGGCTCATACCCGTGACAGTTCCCTTTCACAATTTCAAAGCCACTCGCCTATAAAGCGCTCGAACTGCCCGTCAGATGGCTCTCAAACTTTCCGTCAAGCATAACGACAAGCACATTCAGCATAAAAATGGCGAACTCGCGCGAGTTGCTTTTCGGCTGTCAAACGAGTATAAACGTTTTAATTGCTGTTCCACTAAAAAGCAGCGTTTGGACCACGTTCACAAATAAATATTTAATTTTTCATATAAAATAATTTCAAATAAAGCGAGATGTCTATCGGTGTGCCAATAAAAGTGCTACATGAGGCGGAGGGACATATTATCACGTGTGAAACAATTACCGGCGAAGTATACCGGGGCAAACTCATCGAAGCGGAAGACAACATGAATTGCCAAATGACACAAATCACAGTCACATATCGTGATGGACGTACGGCAAACTTGGAAAACGTTTATATACGAGGCTCAAAAATTCGGTTTCTTATCCTGCCTGACATGTTGAAGAACGCGCCTATGTTTAAAAAGCAAACCGGCAAGGGATTGGGTGGCACGGCTGGAAGGGGAAAAGCGGCGATACTACGAGCGCAAGGTAAAAGTGATAGCATGTGCGATTTGTGTACTGTCGTATCCACTAATCTTATTTTTTTTTATTAGTAGCTCGGGGAAGAGGTCGAGGTGGGCCAGGTGGTGGTGGCGGCAGAGGCGGCCCACCAACGGGTGCTCCCGGTGGTGGACGTGGGGCATGGCAAGGAGGGCCGACGGGTGGTCGCGGCCGTGGTGGTCTTTAAGTAATTAGTATTTTAATTCCTATTAATTAAGTTTGAATTACAATGAAGTAAATTCTGCAACTATATGTTTGCTAGATGATGCAATGTGAATAAACCATTGAATATCAGCTGACTTTCTTATGGCTACCAAATTTGGTTGAATTGTGGATAGGCTTTCTCTGAGAAAAAATACGTATTTTGAGGAAAAATGTTCGAACTATGTTAACATTTGGAGCGCAGACGAGATATACATACATATATGTACTCATATAATACACTTACCCCGTGTTGAAAGTCAATGTAAGAGGCTACGCGCGTAGAAACTAGCCCCCTTTTCACACAACGCTTAAAATAGTCAGTCCTACTTTGTTCAACAGGAAATTACTGAACGGATTGCATAAAAAATGTTTGGGGAAAATGCTTTTAGCAGTACTTTGGACATAACAGTGAAGAGTCGGGGGCCGGAGCGGACATACACACAATACAGACAAACATGAAATTTTAGTATCTTTCGCTGATTGTCGAATACTATACAAAAAGAGCAATTCCATGACAGTATATTATAAAACTTGACTGTCGATGGATAGCTCTCTTCATTTTGCCATTCGTTTTGTGGATTAAGATCGTATTAGATCCACCACCAAACACAAGCAAAGAAACTTAAAATAGCAAATAAGTAAAAATTCTAAAAATTATTTTAACATACGAACTATTTAGGACAAGGACAATCACAGTTTAGCAGATATTTTATCAGTATTGCTACACGCATTGTTGCAGAATTTAAATAATAATCAGACAGATACAACCACATACATAGATACTTATTATATAAAAATTGGCGGCGATCAATCGGATAAAATATAAAGAGAGCAATTCCATGACAGTATTAAATTAATTAAGCTGGACTGTCGACAGACAGCTCTCTTTACTTTTTCGCTGTTTGCACTGGACATTGCCAAATCGTCTTTGTTTAATTTATTTCACATATAGGACTTAGAACGAAATTCAGGTACATGGACGTAAACAAATAGATGTTAATTAAATTAGCGGTCATACATACAAACATGCACGAAACATATGTACATATCGATGGCCCTGTGCAATAACGGCACAACTCAATACTGAAACAAAACCCCTTACTACTGCTAAGTAGCTCATGTCCCTAATCCTTGTGTAATCTATGTCTAATCCTTACTAAAGTAGTAAGGATTTCCAAACTAAGTAATAAGGATTAGAGACATGAGTCCCTTAACAGTAGTAAAGGTACATTTTTTTTTTTTTTTGAGTTGTGTCGTCATTGCAGAGGACCATTGATATGTACGTATGCAAACTTTTATTTTAGTAATGAGCTTAACCACCCCTTTTACTTGCTAATGATTAAAGAAAAGAGTATAAAATGCGGCATGAGATGAGAAATTAAAATAAAATGCAACTAAAAGCGTTGTGAACAAGTAATTTTAAAGCAAAAAATAAAACCGACCTCATTTCTCAGTAAAAATTTAGGAGAACCGTTAATTTCTTCATGCAATGATCGGAACTAAAACAAATTAGAATGGGACCACCCTTAGGAACCCCTCCTTTCCGATAAAAAACACTATCGAAAACGGCTCACTTCATAAAAAAAATATTCCGACGAATTGATCTCAATTTTTAAGTCGGTTAAAAATAAAAAAAAAATCGAGTTCATTAGCACAAATAACCCGCAACATATAGCAGCTTATTGCGCATTTGGCAAGAGATTTAAATTCGCATTGTTATTTGTATGCGCACATGTATTGCTGCAATTTATATTTGGCCATACCTTCTACCCAATAAACATTGAAGTAAGCCCGTTTATTAATAAATATTTTCCAAACGTTTTTTTACAATTTTCCAGATTTTTTTGAAAAAATATGAAGCGAGGAAAGTTGAATATACTAAAGCAATTTCTATTAAAACAAATAAAAGTTTCAAAATTTTGCTGTTTACAGAAATTCCGTTGTAGCCTAGTGAGTAGAGATGCGTACTCTCATTCAACAAGTCCCACATTCGATTCACGATGGTCTAAAAATAATGGTGTAAAATAAAATAAACAGGGAGAGAAGCATTCTAACTAAAATCCATGGTACAATAACTACAGGTATTGTCTTCCCAGAGAGCGCATATTCCGATCTGCCTTATTTGAAAAACTTCATTGTTGCCCAACTAAAAGGTTTACTGCTAGGGAAAAGGGATATTTCCATACCCTATATGCCCTATACGCACACGTATTTTCTTAAACAAACAAAATTTGTATGGCTCACTTTTGGCTCACTTCATTTCAAACGTTTTTTCTTTTGCTTAGAAAAATTATAAAAATTAAATTGAGCGAAAACCAAAGCCAAATAAAAGTAAAATAATCAACATTGAACTGCGTCAAAATGAAAATAAGGGAGCACGAATTTCGATGTGAAGCAAAACTCTCTGGGAAGACAATACCTATAATAATTGTACCATGACTAAAATCACACCAGAAAAGACGCAAAGAAAAATAAAGAGCGAGCAACAACAGCGATACTTTTTGCTGCGAATATGTACATACACATGTATGTATGTTAGTACATATTTTTAATCACGGATAAGGGATACGTATCGTGTTGTGAAAACATTCGAACACTAACTCACTAGCGTACATGTTTGTTTTAATGTCATAAAAAAAATAAAAAATAATAAAACCCATCTTAAAGAAGCCTTTATGGAAATCAATTAGGGCCGATTTCATAATAAAATTAAAGAATCTTTTAAAATTTAAAGGAAACTTTATTTTGCCGATCGATTTAATAGGGCCACTTTAAAGATAGGGGTGCCTTTAAAAGGCACTGTACATTTAAATGGCACTTTAACTAAAAGGAAACTTTTGCAAAAGGAACTTTAAAAAGAGTTTCATTATGAAATCGGCCCTAACAAAATTAAAGCTGATTTGAATTTATGAATATTTATTGCATGGACAGTCTTGCTTCGCATCCATAACCACTTTGTTGCAAGCTATTGTACCACGTCAGCATTTCTGTGATCACAAAGGCTACTCAAGCGTTTTAATAAGCGTTGCACAGGCAGATACTTGAATATTTTTTAACTTAGCAATATTTGAAATTTTTCTCCAGCTCAATTACAACATGTCACGTACGACACTAGATATGCATTAGTAAGTTTCCACTTATGTATGTATGTACCTACATACTATGTAAGTACATATATGGATGCCAGTTGGGAAGAGTGCAGCGTAAATGGGTTATTGTTACATGAGTAGACGACAAGTATTTAATTCGCTGCGTCAAATAATGCCTGCTGACTTCCAACTGTTTATTAGCTAGATGGGTTGATTTCCATTAATTAATTTTTACTTATTAATATGCATTGTGGGTGTGTTGCATGCAAATGAGTAAAATTATCCATAGAGCAGTCATCAAGCTCTAAGTTAATTAAAATGTACCGTGCAAATTAGTTCAAAAAGCAAAAATAAAGTATTAGAAAAAGCTAATGATTTCATTGAAAAATTTTAACAAACTATTTAAATATTAAAATACGCATGCAACTTTGGAAAAAATTTGCTGAACAGCGGAAAGTTGACGTACCATGACGCCGAAATCTCACTGGTGGCTACCGAAACAGGTGTATTCGAGTTTTGCAAACACGCACTCATTTCACTTGTCTTAAACTAGCGGCAAAAATACACGCTTAAAAAAAATAGCTCCTATAAATATTTATAAATTCGACTTTTAGATGGAATTCAATACACTAACGTATTTTACATAAAATTTAAATAAATTATTGCTTTCCAGTATTATCTATTCCACGTTTTCTTTGTTTGTTTTAGTTTATCACAGCTGCGTTTCAAACAAACCAAAAAGGTTAGTTTTTGACAAAAAGTTTTCACATTTATGTAAATGATTTGTGCGTGTGATATTATTTATTTTTTTTACAGTCCTTAGCACACACTTAGTTAAATAATAATATTCGCTTTTATATTTTTATGAACTTTTCTGCAATAACTGTTTTGAGTTTACATCTGCTCAAAGTCTGATATGAGACTGACAAAGCGCCAAGAATGTTAACGAATTTTATATTTTGAAAACTCATCCAATCCCAGGCATAGGACAGTAGATGAGTGGACCGGTAGGCAGTCGAGCAGCGCGGCGAGAGCTCGGAAGCTTTAACACATAAAAATCATTACCTGAGGCACTCACTTTAATGCTGAGAAGCTCGCTGAGCATAACGTAGAAAAGAAAGACAAATAGTCAGATAGGTAAAATACACAATGAGTCGGCTTTCCACTTTCTCATAGCAACACATGTGGGCATTGCAGGAGGCTGCATGCAAACATTCGGAAAATATCAACGCGAGAGCGTGTCACAATGCTCGTCTGCTGCTCAAAGGCTATGACGGGCAGATGAAAATACAACAACTTGTTTTGATATAAAATAGTGCAATAGAATTGTATTGAGTTGTGCAACAGTGCTGCAACGACATTAGCGCTAATACACTGTAAACAAAATAGAACAACCCAAAATTTTTGATGCTGATGCGACTTTTTTGTCATTCGTAGGTGAATTAATAATAATAATAGATTGGCGCTTACACATATGTTAGTGTTTGGCCGAGCTTCTCCTCCGAATGGTGGCGTGCGCCTTGATTTTGTCACACAAAGGGGAGGGACCTACAGTTTTATGCCGACTTCGAACGGCGATTGTATTTTTATGAGGAGCTTTTTCATGGCAGAAGTACCCTCGGAGGTTTGCCACTGCCTGCCGGAGGGCGACCGCTGTTAAGAAACCGTTTTTCTAAATTTTTTTGCGATGTTGCTTTGACCAGGGCTTGAACCCAAGCCCTGCGGAGTGGAAGCGCGCACTACTTACCACAACACCACAGCGGCCGCAGGGAAATTACTGTTTCGAAAAGAAAAAAGGGCCTTTAGTTTACAGAGAGGCCTAAAAATATGCAACATGGTAGGTCAGGGCATACAATATAATATTCGGATTTTGAAGGACACTTGTTATTCCATTACAAATTAGAGAACCCTGATGGTCTCAATGACAGCGTGACTTCGAAGCAACGTCATAAATATAATGCTAAATTTTAGAAAAGGATACAACAAATTATTTAATTTAATTAATGTCGGTTTCACGTCACACGTCAATGTAAAAGAAATTAGCAGCAATATATCTATTCGGTATACATATTTATGGCCTTATTCATAAAAAATAAATAGCTCTATAAAGTGATATTTTCGTACAAATTTTCGATTTATAAAGCAGTTAAAGTTTTTTTTTTATTTTTTATGAATTAGGTTGTTAGTTTATTTCTTTTTTCCATACCAAAATATTGTTTTAACAGTTGTTTAAAATAACAAAATGTTACTCTCTTCCCCCATTTGACACATTAGGGGTATTCGTTACCCCTATTGTGTACATCTAGAAATGTATAAATCGACCTTTAAAATATAAAGAATGGAATTTGTCTTACACTAAAAGTAGAAAAAGATAGATCTGTACGTACATATTGCAATTCTTGATTTTTCTATTGGCCCCCTTTTGGCGCCAAGTGTTTCTATATATGTATGTACATAAATCAGCGTAGTAAGGGGATTGATGAACACAAACAGTTGGTTGCCTTGGTACTTCATGTAAACATGTGTATCTATGTATATTTGGCGTTGTGTCGAATTAATGCCACTGACGTTTTTGCAGAAAAGGCGAAAGTTTATAAACAATACAAAATGGACTTAATTAAAAATTATTTCATATGCAAACACGCGCAAGAGCTTCTGGTTACGGATGCTATATTTACTGTATGTACATACTACATTAGTGTGCCCCACGATCTATAAAAAGAAAATAATAATTCTGTTATTCGAGGTTTTATGAAAACAAAAATTATTTTTTTGGATTATGACACTCTTGCAGCAAAGGTCCGATATATTTGTACGTAAAATAAATAATTTACGAATATTATGTTAAGACAGGTAAAATTTTTAGTGAACGTTTCATTAGTTATGCCACAAGAAAGAACAGCAATTTAAGTTTCTGTATTGTATATCTTCGGCGAAGCCGGGTGCCTATATGTAGGTACATATGTGTAAAGGGAAATATTCTTTATTTACATTTGGCAGGCTAATGAAATTTGGAATTTTAAATCTTCCGACATACATAAATATTATATACATACTTACATATACAAATATACTTGTATACATATGTACGTGTAGGTTGTGAAAGAGAGAAAATGCTATTATACCAAAATAAATTGAAAAAGCCGCGCCACGCGCATTTCAATAACTATTAGACAAAATGTATGAAAATAAAAACAAAATGCCAGACAAAACAACAAAGAGAAGAAAAGTATGTTAAATATTCTGAAAATAGCCACAAACATACAAATACGTATGTATACATCTCTGTAGCTCTGCCGGTGACAACCCAGTCGGACCATACAGAATGTGGTTCCCTAAGAATGCCTTTTAGGGCACTGGTTTTTTCACGAGAAATTCGAAGCACATTTAAATTCTGTATGAAAAATTGGAAAAAATCTACATACATGTAGAAATCATTAAATTCTTTTTTCATTACTATGGAAGGATAAAAGACTGCATATGATGACAACTTCACTGCTAAAAGTATCAATTCAACATGCTAAAACTTCGGCTTTTAATGATAAAAAGCTTAAAACTAATAGCATGGAAATTAAGCTGATAAACAGACTTAAACTAGGCCAAACGCATTGCAACTACTATTTGAGTAAATTTAATCCTGGGCGCCTGGGTAAATGTTCTTTGTGTAACTCCCCTGAAACAGAGGAATATATATTTTTTGAATGCCAAGCACTTGAGTCGATGAGAAGTATTTTTGAATTTTTAGCAAATTCAATGGCTTGTTGGAGCTAATGAAATCCAATAACCTTGATTATTACAATGAGCATATAACCTTTCTTGTTGAAGCAAATAGGATAAATAAACGAAAAATGTACATACATACACAATTATACTATTAAGCCTAAAGGCCTGATTATGGCAACTTAACGTAACTTAGAAGCTGTCACTTAAAAATTCTGCTAAATGGATGTTGCTTACATTTGGACAGGCGAAACGTAACGTAACAACAACGTCGAAGTCTGTTTCAATTGGATTGTTGTTAAGTTAAGGTACGTTAAGTTAAGTTGCCATAATCAGGCCTTAAGAAACAAAGAAAGACGTACAAAATTTCAATTTTGAAAAATGTTATTTAAAATTTTAATATCCTTAGTGGATTTTGTCATCAGAACAAACAATAGTTGTACGCAAGAAGTATTAATCTTAGATGTTAGACCACATTACACATGCATTAATTATCTTAAGATAAGATAAATTATAAATTTAATTTGTAAGAATATTGATATCTGTGGTCCAAAATTGGCAATTTTACAATACCCATACACATATATACATTAAGGTAATTATTAAAAAATGGAAAAAAATGAATTTTTAGAGAAAAAGTTTGTAAGTTAAGTAAAATTGTAACACCTCATCTTGAGGTATGGCAATGCCCCAGATTGACACACTTATAGTCTGTTCCAATAGCAGTCCGGTTTACAGGATTTAGTCAGAACTTACAGGATGTCGTTCCTATAGACATAAAGCCTGTAAGAGGGAACACTTTTGAGAGAGTACATGAGCAACTGTTCCTAGTCAGAAGTTACAGGATTATGTCCGGAGCTTATTTTCCCGTAAGTTCATGAAAAGTGTCCAACGATCAGCTGATTTGCATTTGCAAACAAGAACAGAACGTGGTGAAAGCAAATAACCTTATATTTGTTAAAAAATGGAAGTAAACAAGGAAATATTTGAATACAGATAGATTTTAACAATTATTTAGTGATATTTCAGCCTAATCAGTGTTGTAGCAATGACATGTAAGCAAATCGAATGACGTTTTTAAAGGAAATAGTGCTTTTTGCGTTCCTATACGCTTCTGCATCTGTTCTCCTTTTACTCTCACTTGAGAGAGTAAAATTGAAGTTTGTCAGTTCCGAAGTTCAAAGGAACAGACCAAATCTGGACTAAATCCTATAACTTCTGACTAGAAACAGTTGCTCAGTTACTCTCTCAGAAGTGTTCTCGCTTACAGGTTTTTTTTTATAAGAACGACTTACTGTAAGTTCTGACTAAATCCTGTAAACCAGACTGCTATTGGAACAGAATAACTAACTGAAACCATGAAGTTACCAGCTCGCAAAATGGTTAAATTGCTGTGAAGAAGAGCAGCCGCATATCGGAGTCGAGTCAATAGAAAAGACTGGGAGAATTATCTTGAGAAGAAGCGCATTTAACATAAATCTTAAGGAGACCTGGCAGTTTAAGGAAACTGTTTAATCCTTGCCATTTAAGGATCTACTGATATACATAGATCTAACGATATTCAAAAAAATAAAATTTCGGCTAACCATCAAGAATGATCACAACACTAAAAAACCAACTCAACCGATCAGAAAGGCCATAGGGCCGTTTTCACAGTCATTAGTTAACTAATAGATTAAAGATAACCAACCACTTTTCATTTCAAAGTATCAACCATTGTAGTTAACCAATAGTTAAAAACAGTTGTTTCTCTATTAGTTAACTAATGATTGTACAAAAAAGGCCCATAGTGTTTTTGTTATTGCATAACAATGAACAGAAACGAACCTATTAAAACTAACGGTTGTTTGCGTGTAGTTTCTTGCTGTTATTTTTTTGGCAACTTCAGTCAGTCATTCGTTTGTTAAGATTCAGTAGTGAAGTGCGAGTTTTATTTTTTTTTT
>JAPVRG010186826.1:0-10984 GCA_029783565.1 Rhagoletis cerasi | reverse complement strand
CTCGTCGCCTGGGTAAAAGATTGTCGTAAGCGCATAGTAAACTGGAATAACATACGACAATCTTTTACCCAGGCGCCGCTCTGTAACTATCAATATGTACACTCTAAAAAAATTTTGTTTAATTTTACGCATATTAAGATATGTAACCAGTTTGCTCTCCTAATGTGTGCAAATTTACGCATCGTGTCAATTAAATTAAACACTGCTTGTTTACTTTTACTTACTATATGTTTGGCGTAGAACAAATTTCAAATTTGGTTATTGAATTCTAAACACTTATTGTTCATAATTACACAGCTTACACATTAAATTTTTAAAATTTGCTCTAAAAAATGTTTGTTTAAATTTACGCATATAAAGAGAGGTAACCAGTTTCCTCTCCTAATGTGTGGAAATTTAAACACTGTATGTGTACTTTTACATACCAAATTTGTCGCATTGAGCAAAATTATACATAAAATATTTAAAATTTATTAAATATGAGCACTTAATATTTATTATTAGTAAGGAATGGATTTTTACGTTAAAAATGTTTGCAATTTTAAACATTTCATGTGGATATTTATGTGTATGTTTAAACATCTCATGTTCAACAACCCAATCTTAAACATATTATACGTATATTTATACAGATTTTGGTTGAAAAATAAACACTTTTCAGTAGTAGTTTTACATGCACTTTTTTGAGTGTACAATGCCTTGATCCAAAGTTAACATTTCAGAGCACACTTATGTACATTTGTGGCTGTAGCTGAGTGCGCAGAGATGCTTGACACTACTCGTTAACTTGCAGGAGGGTTGGGGTTCAAATGACATCAGAGGCAACATGGTTATAAAATGTTAAATATATTTTTTTTGTGTTACCGAAATATGAAAAAGCATCTGTGAAGTGCAGAACGAAATCGTATTCAAACGAAAACATCGCCCAAAATTAATCTGTTTGAAGTAAACAAAAGGTCGTTTGGCGCCAAATCATATGCGTTTTAGTTTGAAACAAAGTGGGTATGGTTTATTTTTTTCCCAGTGAAGAGATGCTGGAAATGCGACGTTATATCTAAAGTTTTACCACCGCGAAACTCAACAGCGCATGCAGAGTAATTTATTTAAATTGAAAATGAATTCATCCAATTCGCGACCAGACGAGCGTTTTTTCAACCCGACTGACTTTCGTGACACTTTCGTTATACCTGATCTGAGAGATAAACTTTTAAATAAGCTTATATGTGCTAAGTAACCCACTGCAAGCAACTGCGCATACCAAGATTATAAGCTTAGCTAAGCAATGAGTATGATCACTTGATGCTTATCATTTCGCTTAAAAGTTCAGCTCTCAGCTCAGGTCCCCTTAATCCAGGGTCGTCAGCGCAGCATTTTTCAGTTTAAAAAAGGAGGCAAAAGATGTTGGTGAAGCGGCGAACTAGGACACCGCAAAGTAGCGCTGGCAACTTATAATGAGTCCTCGAGAGTTTTCAGCTATAACATCGAGTTAGTGAAGGTCGCTGTATACCTTATATACTACATTAGCACCGTGAATAACTCGGTTGGCAATTGAAAAGCAGAGCCCTCTCTCGACGAACAATAACTGCGCTCCACAAGTCTCTCTTTTTTTATATAACGTAGAAGCGTGGACGATGTTGAGCAAAGATTCGAAGGCTTTGGGAGCTTTTGAGAGGACTGTTCTTCGTAAGAATTATGGTTCTGTTCAAGTGTGCGATGGGTACCGAAGAAGATGGAACACAATCGAAGGACCTGTCTACACTTGGCTTAGGGGTCAGGCGATTCGTAAAATTTAATGATCTCGCGCCAAACCGACAAAACTTTTTAAATAATGGAAAATAAAAAAAAATTTTAAAATTCGCTGTTTTTTCGACTGCAAAGAATTTTGAATGGAGCTCAATGAGAATGTTGGTGGAGAATTTATGGCAACAAAATTATTACTTCGAAGATCAATTACCAAAAGCCTTCAAATAGATCACACACTATATATGTAGTAGGAGTCATAAAAAATTATTAAGAATCGAATTCTCCAAAAAAAATTTGACAAATACCGCAAATCGGGTAATTCCGCATGAGTTGGCGACTCTCAGGTTTATACTTATGCGCCAAGTAATATTTCAACCAGGCTTTTACTCCCGGCTCCGTATATTTTTATCAGGCATGTGTACTTAAATATATATCACATACAATCCTTACACAGTTTATGAAAGTATTATTTAAGTTATTCTTCCTTAAGGATAACGGATATATTTCCTAAGTATATTATTCATCACAAAGCACACGAAATTTAGAAAAAAAAAGTAATTTAACTTCCTTTAAGCAAAATAAAGGATAATAAGGTGTACAACAATTTTCTGAAATCTGACGAGAATTTTCAAAGCTACCAACAAACTCAAATATTATATACCTCACTTCTGCTTTTCTTTGTATATAGATATATTCTGCTAAACCGCTTGATTTATAAAAAGCTTCAAAAAATTCACAAACTCTAATTTCAACTAAATGCAAACATTGCTAATAAAAAAACATCTGAAAATAAATTCTACCAAAACTAACCGAAAAACCAGAAAGTGAAAAACTTTTTTGGCCTAAAGTTTTGTTTACGGCACAGCGCAACGCCTTCGTGGAAGGATATATAACAGAAATACATACGCAGTTTCGGATTCGTACATGTGTTTATGTAATGTTATGGATGTTTCATATGCACATATGTATGTGCCTACCCAGTCAGCATTTTCGATCATAAACTACTAGCGCGCAACTAATCGGGGATGACTGACTCTTTCGAGTCGAATACGAACCACCCGTAAATGAAGGAAAATTACAAAAAAGCGCATCTAAAACGAGTCACGGTAGTGACCAGAATCTGACTTTTATCTATTATATAAGGGTGTAGGTCGCCTGGCGAATTTCAACTTTTCGCTTCGAAAAATCCTCCAATTGCTGGCTGGGTATACACATATCCTGCTTTGCTTCTAAACTCTGTTTGAGTTGGTGCGTCCCTTTTTACCAAATACAGGGTAATATATATTAAACTATATATGTTTATTTAAATAGCAAGATCCGGCTCGAAACGCCTCATAGCAGCGGTCTGCTAACGGCTGCGAAATTTCGTAGAAAACTTCACATTTGTGTGTGCGCTTTTACTAAACCTAGCCACCCTTAGAGTTGCCACACCTTCTGGAAAAATTCAGATGTAGCAAAGCATAGGTTGATGTTTCAGCTAGGTGAAGTTTCTATGTGAATTAGTGTGTAAAGTAACAACAACAATAAATAATACAAATGTGCTTTGGTTGTGCGGCAAAAAATGAAAACGATTTCATGGATATTGTAAGCAAATATGAAATGAAAATATAATGGCACCCTCAAGTGCCAGCAACATGCGCAACAGACACATGCACACATGCTCTCATATGTACATATATACATATGTATTTACTCATGTATAATAACAGAGATGCGACGGGTTGCAAGTGCACATGTTCAAGACACATTGTCCCTTTTTTCTTGTGTTGCCGCCAGTTTTTACGCTATCGAATTCAAATAAGGATACTCCAGCAATAATGTCGAATGTAGTTGTTATGGCTGGTTATTGTTGTTTATGACTCCTGCAATCACTTGCGTTTTTGTTGTTGTCGCCAACGACACGACACGCGTCACAACAGCCCGAAACGAAAAACGGAAGGCAGACAAGTAACTTTCCCTTAGAACTTTGATTTCTGTTCAGTGCTTTCGGCAACACTCACCCACAGACACTTACCCGCACACATTTGCATACTTGCTTTCCGTTTTGCTTATTGTTAGTTCAAACCACTTGACAAGTGCTTCATACATACTTTATATGTATAAGTATCTATGTATCTACTCCTTCCTCTGCACTTATTATATCTGCCATATTTTCGCAAGTATTTCGTATCCTTTCACCGCCAGCCCGCCTCACTCTCTGTGCCCTGCCAAGTGGGTGTCATATAAGCCATCGAATTTATCATTTTGACGCTCTATAAAAATTTCAACTAGCGGCCAATAAAGCAAAAAAAAATATTCAAAAAAAGTTTTGAAATTTTTCCAGACCAACGAAGGGTTGCATACTCGCCCATCCCCCTCGCATTCATTGCTACTTTTATGACATTTGTTGTTGATAAGTGCTTTGCATTTATGAAAATTATGAATTGTTGTTGGGCGTAAGGTGGCAGCCAAGGCGGCTTGTGGTGGTTGCAACAATTTCCGGCCGCTGGCAAAAAATATTCTTTCGCGTTCTTCATTCGCATTTTCATTTCTTTCTAAGTACTTTTATGTAAGTAATAAGCCTCGATGGAATTTGGTAATGTTGATCCTAAGTGGTTGATAATAAATTGATGAGAAGTGAGAAGTGACAGTTGTTCTTATATAACCAAGTGTGGGTATGTTTATGTGTAAGTGGCTGCGAGTGTGCGTGTACTCCGAGCGAACGTGTTAAATAGGCAAAGGCAGCAAGTTAATGCGATAGCTAAGCGACAACACCAAGCAAAGCACAAGGAAAGGGTGAATGCCAAGCTTCCTCCCATGCAAGCTATTGTTAGCGGAAGTGTTGTGGCTGAATAGCTTGTTGACAGCATTAAGATAGAGATTTGGAGGTAGATTAGAAATTGACAAGCCCGCGAGAAGGGAATGAGAAGGTAATGAGCTATTTTATGGAAGTAAATTCTCTAAGAAAACATTAGAGGCGATGCAGTAAAATCTTTGTAGTAACAAGGAATTCAAAATAAGGAGAGTACTATTTTATAGACGGTAGGTTAGGTTAGAGGGCAGCCCCGTTCAACCGGAGCTCACTTAGACAATTCGAGATTGTCCTCTGTGATACCAC
The DNA here is from genome assembly GCA_029783565.1 of Rhagoletis cerasi. Lineage (NCBI taxonomy): Eukaryota > Metazoa > Arthropoda > Insecta > Diptera > Tephritidae > Rhagoletis > Rhagoletis cerasi. The sequence goes on along the minus strand of JAPVRG010186826.1, from coordinate 6,144 downwards.
AATTCTGAACGGCACCCTATACTTTATCGATAAGACGCCCGAGCCGATTATGTATTTACGAATTCGGCTAATCTCAATGCCGCAGTGCTTTTCGGTGCTATTCAGGATGTGAGAGCTAAAGTATTTCAACCTTAGCCTCGCAAACGCTGGGCACCTAAGAAAGTAGGGTTGAGGTGATGCCCCCTCGTCATCTTCCAGGCAACTGCGGCATAGGGGTCGGGTGGTATGTTCAGCCTTACTGTGTGAATACCGCTTGGACAGTGACCCGTTAAAACCCCTACCAGAAGTGAGAGCTGTAGCTTTGTGAGTGTGAGGAGGGCCCTCGACCGCCCCTGGTCTACCCTCGGCCAGAAAGGCCTTGCGATCGCGCATATCGTGGTTTTCGCCCAGCGCTCGCTGAGCTGACATGAGGCCCATCTATCCAAGAGTGTACCACAAGCGATAAATGGCACCCCCAGCCGCTCTTTATCCGGCGATAGCATTTGACGAGTACCTCCCCTGGCTTATTCGTCAGCCATACAGTTCTCCTTAATGTCGCTGTGACCCGGAACCCTAATAAGCCTATCACAGAAGTATTCCGATGAGACCGATAGAGAGAGCAGACATTCCTTAACCAAGTTGGAGCGCACCTCCAACGAGCTCAAGGAACTGATAGCCGGTTGTCTATCAGAATATAATCTCACTTCATTGAAACGTTATAGCACACCGGAGCAGGAAACCCACCGTCTCCTGATAGTGGCCACTTCCGCCTGGAATGCACTGCAGAAGTCCGCGAGCCTGAACTTAGTGTTGATGGTAAGTTATCGACAGAAGACCCCACCACCTACCCTGCCTTCTAGTTTCGATCCATCCATGAAGAAGTTCACCGCCCTCCACTCCTTTATTGAGGGAAAGTAGGCAGATAAGAAGCTCCTAGGAGCCATTTTGGTGGCGCAGTAATCTGTGCGATCAGGGCTGAAATCGAAGCCCCTTAGAACGCCATATTTCCCAGAGAAAAGTATATAAATCTTAGATATAGGTTCCATATGCTGGCTCAGCGTCAGCTCAGCAACCTTCAGCAACTATTATAGAAATAGCCTTGTAATTAAACCAATAAAATACTCAGCCTTAAGGAATCTTTCTAGCAAATCAAATATTGAAATGTCTTTCACGTCTAATTAGATCTCTGTCTCTGGCGAATTCCGCCTCACGCCTGATTGTAGTGTATCCTTGAGGGGCTTCTCACGGCTAACGTCAGCAGGGCATCAAGAACAATACCAGCATCATTATAGTGAATAGTAGACGATGGGTCATACGTTAAAAGTTTAAATTCCACAAGATCTCCTTAGGTGACAAAGTGTGGTGAAGATTGGGCAGAACATACTTAAATACCGACTATATTCTGCATATTAAATGATCTCTTTGCCACCTTACATGAATAGCTCAGCTGGCACGCAGTCAATTCCAGCGGCTTTGTTGTTCTTCACCCAAAAATTTGATATTCATAACTCGAGATTGTCGTATGAACATTAACTTGGTCGTCTCCGACTAAGGTCACAGATTGATCTCCTCTACTTGTTTCTGTGCGACTGCTATTCAGCAGCGTTATGCGTTGCTCGCTTCATAATTTTAAAACACTTTTCTCATCGGTTTCTGTGTTGCCGAGTTTGTTCTAATAAAAATATTTTGATATCTTTCGAAAGCTGCCTAACTTTCTGATAGAATTTTCGAAAGTTTTTCGTACTCCACAAACCATGTTGTCGCATCCAACGAGGATATCTGGGATCCGCTGGTTCACATACTTGGCAAGATTATCCAAGTAAAAATTCTGAGTGGCCAACCATAGAGCGGTCAAGTTTGCATACGAAAAGAATTGTTCTTTATCTCCCGTCATGTTGGCATCGATCTTCGCTCATTTCCAGTAGTGTTTTATTACATTCGTTTATTGTAGACTGTAAAACAGTCGCTTTGGACACTGCATCTGTCCCCGCCTCTTCAAGTAATAATGCCCCTATGCCTATGGTTTACTAACTTCTGTATTTTTTTAGTTTTATTCAAGTATATTTTCTCCCGTTACGTATATATGAAAGTGAGTTTGAGTTGCATGAGCATAGTACATCTAACGAATGGGTATCAAAGCCTGATTAGCTCAATCTTGACATCGAAAATGACTTGCGAATGTATGGTCGTGAACCAAAAGATTGGCAAGTGAAATTAAGATTTATGACGAAATTCGCTTTGCTCTAAAGTTTCGCATTTTGCAAGAATAGAGCGTAAAAGAGTACATGAAATAGCAGAGCTTTTATTTCGATGCGCATACAAACAAAGTTTCTACATACCCTGCAGGAAATGGGACTAGCTTCGACTAGTGGTAACTGTTTATTAACTCTTTTCTTTGATCGTAACTAACTACTTTTGAAGGGCGATGACCGCAAAGTAGTGAGAACTGGCTTCCTCTGCATTAGAAGTCAACTAACTTTTAGCTAACTACTTTTGGATACAAACTATCAATTAAAAAAAGGAATTTTTAAATTTTTTATATTTTTAATTATTTATTTATTTTATTTAACATTACATATTTGCTTATTTGTTGTTTACAAGTTCTTTGTAGAAGGTCTCATATTTGAATTCGATCAGACATAACATCAATATGATAAAATAAAATTTTGTAATTTATTTTATTTGTCCTGAATACGAAAAAGAATCTGCGAAGTGCAGAAAAAAATTGTATTGAAAGTAATTTTTGAATGAGGATATTTAAATAGAAACTTGTAAAAAAACAAACTCCCGATAATGTCTGCATGACTCCTGCTCGGCTTTACAACTAACTTGAAGTTAGTTTTTTCATAGCTAACTAGAAGTTAGTTATTAATTGGAATCCCGCAAAGAAGCTAACTAGAAAATTGGTTATTTTAATCAATTGATAATTTTTTTCAGCAAGGCTGCTACAAATATGTATGTATATAGGAGTTGATAGGCATTTAAAAATCAACATACACACGATCAGTCAAAAAAATAGCTTCTTAACCCTTTATAATATTGGTTGCGTTCCCTAACTCGCCAGAAGTTGCAAGATTTCGCCAGAACTTACCAGAAAGCGTTCTCGTACTCGGCTCTCTGGCAAATGGGACGAAAAATTAGAGGGTCTGAATCTTTGTTCGGAAGTTGCAATATTTTACCCGAAGAATTTTTGAAAAAGCACATCTACTTTTCCACCTTATTAAAAATATCGCAACGAAGAAATAACAGTTTTCTAAGGATTTGTGTTTATTTGCCGGTATATTTGCATATAATTTAGTTTTTCGTTTTTCTCTATTTTTCAAGAGATCAATTTTGCTTTTTGACAGTTTTACCAGTTTTATCCAGAAAAGTTGAGGAACGAAACTATTAAGTACTATTTTTTTTGCGAAACAACAAGCACGCAGCACAAAGCTCCTTTAGCATTGCCTCGCTTCACATTCACATGATTAAAGCCATTTGTCAACCTTTCTGGCAGTTGCTGTGTAGTATGTACATTAGAGTGGCCATTTTGACAGAATAGGGAAAATCCTAATATGAGATTGGGAATGAAAATACGCATGCAATTTTTTTTAGAATAAGATCCGGGTTGGGCATATTTCCTTATGCTAAGAAAAATTACGAAATCGACCATAGTTTTCAGAATATCCTGGTTTTAGGACAACAAAACGCATGCTCCTAAAGGGAAAAAATCTATTCCGTTGATGATCGACTATTAGCGAGCTTTTCATATCTGCAACACTTCTGGCCATCTAAGGTGAACTCCAAGAAATTAAACCTAGCCTGAAAAAAATTTAAGTCAAATACTCATATAGATAAGGGCGCGGATTATTTGCTTGAAACTTACATACTTTTTCTATCGTTTCGTCATCATTTCAGCGACATGCTGGTTAAAGCTAAACTTCGAAAAATATCGGCATTGGAAGTTCTTATCCTCGATCGCTTTTCAAAAAATTTAAAAATATAAATATCAACGATTCCGAGAGGAGAATATTGGATAAATAAATAGAGATGCGCAAAAAACGTTTGCATTGAAACAATAAAATCGGACAACGCCCAGGGTGATAGCAAGGAACTGTTATAGCCTCCGTTGCTTTTTATTATTGAAGATGTTCCAAACTTCACACATTTGAGTTTACCTGTATGCATACGAGACTCAGGCCTAAAGATACATACTTATTGCTACAAATTTTTTTTTCGCGAGAAATTCGAAATGATGGCATCCGATTTGAAAAGCTTCGTTCGAATGCATACGTGCTGTAAATGCAACACGCCATGATTTACAATTCATTCATGAAGCGAATGTATATTTCATCGGACGAGTTTCGAAAGTCTTGTTGTGCAACATCAGAAACTATTTGTGGAATTAAAACGGAAAATTTTCAATGCTCTGGGTAGTATGGACGATAAAAACGAAAAAGTCACTACTCCGAAAATATTCAACCGTAACAGAAGAGCAAATGAAGTCGTCGCAAACAAATGTATTAGTGATTCAATTACGCCATGCACCAGGCTATTTTTAGATTATCTGCAAACCGATATAGGTTTCTTACAGTTCAATACTTCGACATGGCCTAACAGAGCAGGAAACGAATTTTACTTTCGTAAATGGCCCAGCGAAGAGAGCTGTTAAACTATTTAAAGATACTAATCGGGCATTGACATTCGACGAAGAGGACCAACAATATTTGTTCCAAGGCTTCGAACCATACCGACAGAAGTAGCCATCCCACAAAACAAAACGTTCCTTATGAGCCAAAATATTTGAAGTAAAGATTGGAAACGTAGATTACGGCTCGTAAATAGTGTAAAGAAACGAATCCTAAGGTATTTGGTGTTATTGCGTCTCGTTATTTTTTAATCAATTTCAGACTTCTATAGTTCTCTGGAAAATTAATTTTTTTTAATTTTTGGTAAAGAAAAAATTGGAGCATAAGAGAAATTTTTAATGTCTCGAAATTTCAATTTACCTTTTATTTCAAAAACAATGCTCAATTTTGTAATTTCTCTTGGTGCAATTTTCATTCCCAACCTCATATTTTTCCGTGCGAAAACTTTTCAATTCACGGCTTTAAAATTTTTCATTCAAATTAATGGTCACTCTAATGAACATACATATATGTATGTATGTATGTATGCATATACATATGCTCTCCAACCGGTTCGTATTGCAAAAATGATGAATGCTGCGGTAATTTCACACTCAAAATGCTGGCAGTGACACTGTCATTGCACTGACTTCATGGCACGGTGCTGCTGCTGTTGCTGATTGTGAATCATCGTAGTCACCAACAGTTCCGCCTCCGTATTCTGCATTATATTCTTCACTATTATTCCACTCATCTTATTTGCTTTCAAGTCATTGCAACGCACTGCATCACATCTCCGCCCATCACTGCCCACCTCTGCCTCGGGGTATGTTATCAACTTGTGGCTTGTATTCCTTGGTGATCACCGCCCTACCTTATGCACTTCCCCTTGTGCAAGTATGCGCATCTATTTGCGTATGTTTTGTTGTATGTGTGCGCTCAAGAAGCATAACGAAATGTGAAATGCTTGTAGTTCATTATTTTACGGTGACGAATTGCATTTTGCTTTTGACTTGAATATCCTCTTATTTTATTATCTCAATTCAAGTGTTCACAACCTTGCACAAAGATAGATTTGTTAAATATGACAAAATTGTTAGAAAAATTTGCGTAAAACTACTTGAAGTAAGTAAGTTCTTATCTGAAGTTATTCATGAACCTCGGTTATGAAATGTTATTAGTAAAGTTCTCGTTCGGGTAAAGAAAAGGATGAATTTTTAAAATATTGAATTACAAATTATTTGATTTATGAAGAAAGTTAATATACACATGTACATACATATTTAAATTTGTGAAGATTAATTGCCATATTTTGCAGCTGAAGTGAATGTAAGAGGCTCCATTAACACACATAACACTTACATAAATGACTACACACCCTCCAGCACTGCTGGAGTCAATCGCTAACCGATCGACTACTTGCAGTGTATTTCAGCGATTATTTTTACAAGGCAATGTCCTAGGCGGTAGTCACCATCAGCTCTCTCTGCACTACGATGCGCACTACCACGGGTTAATAGAGTAGCTACTTACGTACGTAACTACTTTAGTAACTCCT
>JAPVRG010186821.1:0-27759 GCA_029783565.1 Rhagoletis cerasi | reverse complement strand
CTAACACCTCTGTCCCTGTGGACAGACCCAACAGAAGCTGCACGCTTCCTGGGTCTCCCGTTAGTTGAGCTTGACGACAACGACTGAGACATTAAACCGATCTGGGCGGGGTTGTTGTAGCCGCTACAACAACAACAACAATGGTCAATGCTAACCCAGCTTGGCTATCACACGGTGCTTTAAGCATCGCTCCCACTCCACTCCCGGAGTAATTTTTAATATGGTAGTAAGTAAGCTACGGCTTACAAGCCATGCAGGACCTCTACATGAATGCATCCTTGAATAAATCCCAGCTCATTGCACCGCAGCCTACGGCAGCTAGAGCATGACTCTTCCAATGGAGTCCCCAAACTAATAAATGGTAAAATGGTCAAAATCTTGCGCTAACGCTTCATTTGATTGTAGGCAAATCACTCTCTCGCCCTCTCATATTAGGCTTATGAAGTGCTTAGTTGTCTTGATGTGTACCTACAAACCATATGGGCTCATTGAGCTCGATACATACATAAATACACGCAACAAAAGATTATCTCTATCTCCTCTACTCCTCCAACTCGATCTCTACTCTAACCTTGGCCTCCCGCTCTCCCTCAGCTAAACAACCATTAAATAGGGTTTCGGGAATTTGTAGCGTATAAAAACATTTTAACCGTTATCTTACATTAAACATTTTAGCGACTTTAACCCATTACGACTCTTAAGGCGTCTTGTGAATCCCATAATAGATTCAAGTGCTAACACAAATATTGAAACACTTAATCAGTATGTAACTAGCAACTTCTAGAAATACCTATCTTGCTTTATCATTCCATTACGAAATTTATAATTGTGTACTTTTGATAAACTAATATATCTACTAAATACTTGAACATTTTTTACGTTACAGGAAATTTGATATTTAATCACTGGCAAAGTAAACAGAGACGAGTTTGATTTCAACCGCAATTAGATTTCGCATACTGGCCAAAGAACAAAAGAGTTAAAAACGTAAACAAACACCAACGCAAGTTAGTTGAGTTTGTGTGTGTGTGTGAGACAAAGGCAATCGAATAGAGCTCAGATTCCCAGACAGACCACTAGGCGATAGCGTTCCAGCGTCGTTGCAATAAAAACAACAAAACTAAGCACCAAAGTCATTGCAGGAGGTGCGCCGTCGCTATCGGTGCTATTTTCTGTTTTACGCCGTGTTTTCGTATGGAGTGTGTGGTTTTCGAACTGATGGTCGGTTGGTGTGCCGCAACATAAGGGAGGTGCAACGTATAAACAATCACTTATCAGAGCGCAAATATAGATACCACAAGCTATCACAGTGCACACACAAACACATACACTCCGATTAATATATTGTACGTACATAAGTGAAGGCACTGCAATAACAATCGTAAGCAGAGAAAATATCAGCTAAAAAGAGCTGGTCTGGTATAAACGCAATAACACAACCAACAGCGTCGTCGTCGTAGTCGTGAAAATACAAACAAAAAAGATAAATAGAAGTAGAAAAATAAATAAATACATACAAAAGAAAAAAACATAAAATAACAAAAATAAACCATAGCGCACTAAACGCGGACAAAATAAAGAGCAACGCGCTGTGGATGCCGTTGAGTTGTTGTTGAGCCGTGGAGCTACAAGCTGGTAAACTAGATGGTCGCACGAAATAAGTCGACTCGAAAAAACAGAGACAGTGCCAAAGTGAATGTTGTTGAAGAGTTGTGGTTGCCTTACTTCACTTGTGTTGCTCTAATTGTTGCAAGTGCTTTGGAGTGTTCAGCACCTAGATAGACAGATAGATAGATCTTGGTGGTAGTGGAGGTGTGCAGTGGCATAGTCTTGCGGAATCACAAGCGGTTTAGCTAAAAACTAAAACGTAGACGAAGGGAAAAGCTAGATTTTTCGGATTTCTTTTGTTGGTAAGTGAGAAATTCATTTGATGCGCACAGCGTGCCAGCTGTGTTGTACGCTGAATTTCAATATGGCCATTTTTTTTTCTTGTACCTTTAGTGTTTAATCGATGGAAGCTAATTGAAATTCTTTTCTCTTTTCCTTCGCAACAGCTGACGTTATTTACGCTGCACGAGATCAACAAGAAATCTGCATTTATAGAAAGCAATAAAAAGTGCAAGGTAAAAGTAGCCGAGGTCAACGCTCATAAATCACATATACAGAGATAAGCGTCCCAGCAGGGGCTGTTACACAGCACAATGGTGAAGACATTTCAAGCCTATTTGCCGTCCACGAATCGGACGTATTCATGTGTTCATTGCCGTGCGCATCTTGCCTCGCACGATGAGCTTATCTCCAAATCGTTCCAGGGAAGTCAAGGACCGGCCTATCTTTTCAACTCGGTGGTGAATGTGGCATGCGGTGCAACAGAGGAACGTGTGCTGCTCACCGGTCTACACGCCGTAGCAGACATCTATTGCGAATGCTGTAAAACGCCACTGGGCTGGAAGTACGAGCACGCATACGAGTCCAGTCAGAAGTATAAGGAGGGCAAATATATCATTGAGTTGGCGCATATGATAAAGGAGAACGGCTGGGATTGAGCGACGGTAGCAAAGCTGGTGGTGCTGATGCGATCGTGCAGATCGGGTATGATGAAACGACGCGTGACGAAGGCGGAGGCAGTGCAAACTGATGCTTTTGACAAAGATGCGGTTGTAAAAATTATTGGAGATGTTGTGCTGGAGAATGGCATCGGTGTTGGTGTAGGTGTTGGCTTGTGAGGAGCGGCGGAGAAAGTAGCTAAAGTGAAGAAGTGTCCGAGATGTGAATGTAGAGTTTTGATATTGTGATGCGTTGATGCCGGTGTCGGTTTGGTTATGTACATAAGCGTTCAATCAACATTATCGAAACAAAGACATTGCAAATCAAAGTTAAAGCAAAGTTAAATTAAGAAAGTGCTTTAAAATAAATTTTTAACATGAGTTTTAAGTCTAAAACTAAGTATGCTACCTACTAGCTATTCAAAGGACATAACTCTATTTTAGATTATGTACAAAACAAATACATTCACAAAACCAGCGGCTGCATATTTGTAACCTACACGTTCCTCTCTACTGACATACACACATCTTTCCTTTGCGAATACTCACACATACCGGTTTTTCTTAATCGAAATAAGCCCTTCTCTTCGAAAGATACTCAGAAACAAGCAAAAAAGGAAAATTAATAACAAAAATATATTCATAAAAAGCCTGCAGAAACTTGCTTCAATAAACCAGTTGTAAGCTCAGCTGACTTTTTTGTCTTTTTGAGCAATTGTGAAACGACAAAGAAACCCTTGGGCCATAATGAAATTTAGGAAACAGACAAAAACACAAATTACTTTGAGTAAATGTTGAAATGAAATCGAAAACCCACAAACGCGTGCAAAAGGGCACCAAAGCGCTGAACGCCGACGCAGTTGCATAGCTCGCGGAAATGAAAGCACAACTGGCGCGCTTATTGTGAAGCTGAAATTTTGGGAGTTGTCGCTGTTTGCTACTGCCACTGCCGATTCTTAAAACCTTCAAATTACAATTCCTAAAACTACACACATCGGTGCTGTTGATGTTAGCTACTGCGGTAGCTGGTGTTGCGCTACTGCACCGCAATTAAAAAGTCTAGAAAAAAATGTTAATAACTTTACTTAGCCAGATGAAGGAAAATTCTTGACGTTAAATGTGTTAGCAAACAATTCGAGACTGCCCCATGCACACACTTCCTGAGGACTAGCGGTGCAGGTTAATTGAATTTCCCGAAATCAAGCATCAACTTTCCTAAACAATGAACACTTATCTATCATTTAACTGTGCACACTTACGATATAAATGTTTTAATGTATTTATATATATGAAACTGCTGTTTTAAAATTTTGGCTAAATGTGAAAAATAAACACTTGCTGTAATTCAATAATTCATATTTTGTGCGATTTTCTGCTTATTTTCCTGGGACACAGACAACCATCCCACATTTAAGAGTAATGTAATAAATATTAAATTATGCTTCACTTTTATGTAAATCTTAGCAATAGAAATGACTTAACAAATATAATACAAGTTTATATTTCGACTTATTACCATTAGCGCCTATAAAATATTACTTTGAGAAACAATAAAATTAGCTGACATGCAACAACGAAGTATTGGAAAAATAAATATGCTTCAATGTGAAGCTACACATAGCACACTGTAAATGTTAATATGTTTGTATTTTTGCGAGTTTTATAATATTTTTGAGCTTGTCAATAATATTTAATACAGCGTACACTCGTTACATGTTTTTTTCATTAATTTAACGCTGTATAATTTAGCACATTTTTGCTTGAACGATATGAGAACATTTCAACGTATGTATGTGTAGTAAGTAGATAAGCGAATATTATCAACATCATACAATTATTGTACGTATTAGCATATGTGTATATGTAACGACAATTAGTTAAAATCGATTTTTGAATTATGGTAATATAGAAACAAATAATTACTGTAATCTAAATAATAAGTTTCATAAAAGCATTGCAGCCTGTTGAAAAAGGGAAAGACGGTGAACAAGAAATTCAAATTAGCAGAACGATATTTTGAAGCTTTAAAATAACGAAAAAAATCAATTAAAGAAATCTTGTAAAGCAATGGAAGGCGTGAGAAACCATATCTGAAACCATAACTGGATAAAAGAAAACAGTTTTTGAATTGGTCGTTGTTGTTTTAAGAGCAAAAAAATTCCCCAAACAGTTCACGGGAATGTTGCTCAAGTGACAGTTCTTGGCCAGATATACATTTGTAAATCTGGGTGGTGCCAGTTACGTAGACCCGTCTGTCGTGAGAATTATTGAATTGGTCCTCTTACAGGTTAGATAATAGCCTAATAGTAATTTGTTTGTTTGGTTTTCGGGATTTGCTTCCTCCTAGGATTACCAATGTAGGAGGTAATAGAAAGCGCTTTAGGAATTGGTAAACGGTTTAAGAGAAAACAAGTAATTTTTAAGAAAAAAAAAAAAACAGCCGACTTTAATTCTCATATAAAAATTTAGCATACCGTTATTTTCTTCATGATCCAATGATTGGAACTAAACCAGATTAGTATGGGACCAACTTTGAGGTACATCCGCTCCGATAAAAAATAATAATTATCGAAAACGGTTCACATGCATAAAAAAATATTCCGACGAATTGATAACCACCCCCTTGTTTTAAAGGTTTGAGACTGTAGGCAGAGTCTGTATTCTAAACACAACGCAAAATAATGCTACATGCAAACGAAAGCGACAAAACAGAACGATCTCAACAAGGACTTTTTAGCAAAAATCTTTAAAAGCTGAAACAAATTCGAATTATGTTCCAAGTGAAGCTATGAAGAATGTTAAGGAAACTTTTATTCCCCCCTATTGCGAGTGTCGACTAGAAGTAGATAAACGACTATGTATATTAATCGTTCAATTAGCGACTGTGAAGAGTTTTTAATCGCCCATCCTTCTACTCAAAAACAGCAGTAGAAGGATAAGTGACTAAAATCTATTCACAGTCGCTAATTGAACGTCTAATCGACACTCACAATTCCATCGATCAGTAGTCGTTTATCTACCTCTAGTCGGCACTCAAAATAGAGTGGATAACGATTATGCCTCGTTTTTGCATTAAAACAGCTTTTGAAGACAAATAGACTTCATCAGTTTATCAATACATAGCGAGTACACCAAGGCACATATTTATAGCAACTTGAAAACCTATTTTCTGCACATGCTGACAGGGGTAAATCTATAAATATTTCCTATCATGCAAAATGTATTTAATGGAGCAAAACACAAAATAACGCCACTTTTGATGTTATAAGCTCATTACCTTGTCGAAGTATGGCTATCGAATATAATTATGTTTGGTAAACGACAAAAATTTAAATTTTAAGAAATACGTCTTGGTACAGGCAGCCTTTAGTATAAAATGTGTTTTCTTCTCAATGTAAAACAGGGTTTATGCATTTTATTTTCAAAACATTTCTACATTTCTCAAAAATCAACAAAAAAGTAATCTGGCAGTATTCTTTCTCCAACAGGAAATGTAGTAACAAACTGAATCTCAATATTATGCTAGAATGTTAAAAAAAAATAAATTGGTTTCAGTTTGTGCAAATGCAAGATCTAAGTAAGCCTCAAGTTTAATTGTCTACATTAATATGATGGAAAATATTTATAGTAATGCAAAAATGTTAAAAAAGCATTGAAATCTTATCTTGCAGGCTTCTATTTTTGTGATTGTAATTAACTTCTACCATATAACTAAAGCCACACAGTGACTTTTACTATATCTATAAAGGAATTATTTACTTTTTTTATAACTCTTTGGTTTTAAGAGCAATTGTTCGATTTGTTCTGTTGATTTTTTGTATTGTTGTTTGAGTACATACATACAAATGATGCGAACGAGCTGGGCTGCAAGCTTCGTAAGTGAATCTACCTTATCGCCTGTTCCATGTGAACAAATTTTCCCAAAAATTATAAAGCAAAACAGAAACAATTTATTCACCTGGAATTGCCGATAAGGCTGAATGTGCAAAGAAAAATAATATTTAATTAGTAGGTGATCAAATTGTAAAAAAACTCATTCATATTAAAAAATAAGCATAAAATTATGCTAAAAAAAGCAAAAACAAAAAAGAACTGCCAAGAACGATTTCGCGTCATAAACGTCGTTAGTTCTCTAATAATATCCAATAATCAATTATAATAAAAGAGCAGTTAGAATATCAAATTTTATTGCGTTGTAACTGTAGTAGTAAAAGAAATAAGAGAAAAACTAATGATGCGCTGATAAAGCTTTTAATAAGTTGTTGTGTACTTGAATGTGTGCTTTGTTAAATAAAAAAAAAAACTGAAAATATTTGTTCATATGCATGCAAAAATAAGTTGATAGCAGTTAAGCTGCGCTGGAAGCGATAAAATGATGAATCGCATTGATTTGGTACACTTTGATTGATTATACTTCGTATTTGCTTTCCCCTCACGAAAACTAGTTGGAAAGAAGAAAAAGTAAATTGAAAAGTAGTAAATTTGTTTATCCCGTAAACTACATACATACATACATTCCTTATGCACCACAACCCAGTTGCCGGCAACCACCCACATGCAGTGCAAATATTTATTAAAATTTTACATACATATGTATATTTAAATTAAGTACCGTTTTTTTTTTTACTGTGAACAATAATTTAATCGATTTCCAGTTGAACATTGTTTTTTTTTGGCGCTTAGAAATTCAATGCAATCAGTTGCTGCATTTTCAGAGACGCAAAGGAAACGCCAAACAGTAGTCCAAGTTAAATTAAATACACTGACACAAATATTATTGCAACGAAACAATAGCAAGAATTATTATAAATATTTTGGAGAAAAAACCTCAAGAACTTTTTTTCTCAAATACATTATTCCACGCTACGATTTTCAACGTACACTTTTACTATAAAAAACCATCGAAAAAATAAAAAAAAAAAACAAATATATGAAAAAAGTACATTTTTGAGGAATGCAATTGCTAAGCGAAAGCCGTAAGGCGAAATAAAAACTCGGCTTTAACACAGTTCACATCTGCATAGTAACTGCATACTTATGTACGTACATATGTATGTATGGATATGTATCTGAATTGAAACAAATGCAAAAATATCTATTTTCTCTACACTATCATTCATATCTATAACAATAAAGATATGAATATCTGAATGTACTATGTATATCTAGATACGTATACATACGTGGGCGGTCCGATAACTACTTAGCCTACAAAAGAAAAACGAAAATGTTTGAAAAGTGGCGATTTGTTTCTCAACAAAGTCTCCTTTTAGCTCCATACACACTTGATCGTCTGAAAAATGCGTTTTCTCGAGGTCTGCGTGGCGGCGATGACCTACTCATTCGACTCAAATTTCTGCCCGGCGACTGACTGTTTCAAATTTGGCAACAAAAATCCGTAGAATACGGTGGATGGGGCAGCAGTTCGTAGCCCAATTCAACAAATTTTGGCACTGCTCTGAATGCCTACAGTCTCAGATATTTCGCGCACCTTCAATCGGCGGTCTGCCAGTACGAAATCGTGGATTTTTGTCCCCGTTTTCGGGGCACCTGGGCGTGGCTCATCAAAAACCGACGTGCAACCACGTTGAAACTCGTTGAACCAATCTTTGACGGTTGCCATCGAAGGAGAAGAGTCACCGTACACAACATCCAAGCGCTCTTTGATTTCGCTGCGCGATTTCCCTTCCAAAAACAAGTAACGAATCACCGACTGATATTGCTCTTTTTCCATTTTTTTAAAATCCACTGACACGCCTGCTTCCACAAGCGGTCAAAACCAAACTAAGTCAGATTCGGCTGAAATTTTGACAGTAGCTGTCTACAAGAATGTACTACACGATAGTAAATTTCTCTTGCGATAGTGGCGCCTTCGGGCGATGAGGCTAAGCACTTATCAGACTGACCTCGTATGTATTTATTTAATGATATTGTAATAAGAAATACATAATTAAGTGAAAATGAATGCATTATTTTAGTAAAAAACCAGCAGTGACTCAACATAAAAGTCATGATATCATATTGTGACATACATAATTGTCACATATTTACAAATAAGTATATGTATCTCATAAAAGCATAAATCATTAAAAATATTCGCGATTCAGATATGTATGTATTCACTCATATTCATATTTACATAAATACATGTCTACATACATTATTACATACCTAGTTTTATGTCGTCATTGATGAAAAAACGTGATAAATAAAATATTTAAATATACAGAAAAAAACGAACTAAAGTTGAATTATTTTTAACCGTAGGAAACAATGTATAGTATTGAAAACAATTTAAAATTGCATTATGTCTACTCACTCAAAGGATATGTATGTATATACTAGCAAATACCCGGCGGGCTTCGCTGCGCCTTAAAAGAATTTTTGTTTTCTTACTCTTAATGGTTTGTTTATAAAAAATTAAATAGATTTAAGTAAAGTGAGATGTTCATGCTGTTTTAAAGGTATTTAGAAAGTAGGAAAATTATCCACTTTCTCCTGGAAAGTTATTTTACAATAATTTAACTCGAGTCTACATATCGCACACTTTCTTCAAAGGTGTATTTATTAATTCAATACATACATATGGCCGATGCTACGGGAAAGTAAACCAAGTAGTTTTCTTTTATTTGCCAAATTTTTAAAGCAATGGGGTCTTTTGGGTTTCAGGAGATCTTAAAGCAGCTAGTGACATTAATGTCAGTCACGACAAGGCGTTTTATATTCCATTTTTTGCTCTTTTCATCAAAGTTTTTCAAGCAGACAAGGTATGGCCGGAAACACTAACAAAAACAAGTAAAGAAGTCTAAGTTCGGGTGAAACCGAACATTAAATACCCGGCGCACGTATGAAACATCGTTTTTTCACGATGCTGAAACTTACCGTTACGTGGTAAACAGGGGTGGTTTTTTCCCTTTTTCAAACATTATCGATAATATGTTTAGTGAGACTTAAAGAAGTAATTTAGCTTGTTTGGTAGAAATTGATAAAACGATTACGGATATAAACTTAAGTATTCATAAGTGGACGCTGTCACGCCTATTTTCATAAAGTCCATAAATATCTCACTTCTTGCTAAGAGATTGTTGTGAATACCAAATTTGAGTAAATTACCGTTTTAAATATCGAAATATCGAAGTTTTCATATTTCTGAAATTTTCCTTTATATGAAAAGTGGGCGTAATTTTAGCGATTTTAAACATATTCAACAGCTTGCTATTTTGTGCCAAGTATATTAATCATACCGAGAAACAGATAAAACGGTTACACATAGTCAAAAGTGGGCGGTACCACGCCCATTTTCACAAAAATTTGTTGTAATCGTAATTCTTGTTAAGGAATTATTGCAAACATAAATCTTGAGTTAATTAGCTTCAGTAGTTATCGATTTATCACAGATTTCGTATTTCTGTAAATTACCGTTATATAAAAATTTGGCGTGGTTATTGTCCGATTTCAAAAATTTTCGAACTGTTTCTCTGTTGGACCAAGATTAATACTTGTGCTAAATTTGGTAGAAGTTGGTAAAGCCGTTACCGAGATATACATATATATCCAAAAGTGGGCGTGGCTACGCCCCTTTTTCAAAAATTGATAATATTCTTATTCGTTAATATATCATTACAAATGTCAATTTTGAGTCAATAAGCTTCAGTAGTTACTAAAATATTGAAGTTTTTGTATTTCTGCAAATTACCGTTATATGGGAGGTGGGCGGGGTTATCGTCCGATTTCAAAAATTTTCAACGGTTATCTATGCTGGACCAAGATAAACCCTTGTGTCAAGTTTGGTAGAAATTGGGAAAGCAGTTACCGAGATATACATATAAATCCATAAGTGGGCGTGGCTACGCCCCTTTTCCAAAAATTTATAATATTCTTATTTCTCGTTAATATATCATTGCAAATATCAAATTTGAGTAGTTTTTGCATTTTTCGAAAAAACCGTTATATGGGAAGTGGGCGTGGTTATTGTCCGATTTCGCCCATTATCAATACCAACCTACCTTGGGTAGAGGGCAACCTACATACCAAATTTCATTAAGATATCTCAATTTTTGCTCGAGTTATCGTGTACACGGACGGACGGACGGACGGACGACAGACATGGCTTAATCGATTTCTCTTTTCATTCTGAGCATTTTGATATATATATGTCTATATCGTTCTCGATTCCTTTAGGCTGTTACAAACAACCGTTATGTGAACAAACTTAATATACCCTTGTGCACAAGTGCGCTCGAGTATAAAAAGGTAAAAAAGCGTTTGTTACCATCTATTGTGGCCGTTTAAGTTTTTTTACATTAAAACATAAATTATCTAATCATAATACGTACCAATATTTTACAAAAATTTGTTTTAAATACAAGTTACGTTAAAAAGAAATGTGCCGCAAAAATCGGATGTAACGTTGCCAGTGCAAAAACAAAACAGTTTTTTGCAGACATTTTAAAGGCCTTTGCAAAAGAAATTTTTGCATATTTTCTTAATATTATACATATGTATGTACGTTTCTCGTTCCAATTAAAAAACGTGACATTTTAGTATATTTGGTGAAGTTTTTAGCTATTAAAAATATGTAACGTTGCCAGTGAATTTTTAATGAAACTGAATTAATTTCTTGTGGCTCTCTAATACGGTGAGCAAAGCTCAACAAAACTAAAACTATATGGAACAAATAAGAGAAGTGCTGTCTTCGGCTATGCCGATGGCTTCATACTACCTTTCATGAACATCAGAAAATTTTACTTTAACAGATTCTTCTTCTTCTTGTTTGGCTCTACTTTAACATATTACTGCATTTAAAATTAGTTGTTTGGGAGCTAAACACAATTTTTATATTCACAGCATACATAGATAGAGGAGTTACATAAAGTAAAACCCCATATCTAAACAATCAGTTGTATGCAGGCTATAGGTAATAGTGACCCAATCTTTGTAATTTTCATTGTAAGATTTCTGTTAATAATAAGTGAAAATAGTGCGAAATTTTATGTTCCTAGCTGCATAAATGGAGGAGTTATAACAAAAAATCTCATATCTGAACAATCAGTTGTATGGAGGCTATATGATATAGTGACCCGATTTTTGTCATTTTATCTGTAAGTATTCTGTTGATAATTAGTAATAACAATGCGAAATTTCACGTTCCTAGCTGCATAAATGGAGGAGTTTTAGCGAAAACTCTCATATCTGAAGAATCAGTTGTATGGGAGCTATATGTTATAGTGGTCCGATTTTACCGGTTCCAACAAATGATTAATATATTATAAACATACACTCACTCACCAAATTTCAGTCGGATATCTCGAAAATTGAGGCACTAGATTGCATACAAGCAGACGGACAGTGTGGATACAAATCTGTTCAGTCAGTACAGAGATACATGTGATTAAAATATGCTAAACTAGTCTATTTGCCTGCAGTAATAACCGAATATTGGTCATAAGCAACATTTAAAATGAATATTAAAAAATCGAATAATTTATTTTAATTTTATGTACTCGATTTTCGTAAGTGTAACGTTGCCAGTGTTTTATGTAACGTAGCCAGTGCCTAAATTTTTGTTGAAATGCATTCAAAACCGCAAAATTTTTGATGATGCATTATGTACTTACCTTGTGGCATAACATAGAGTAAAATTGGAAACATTGACTTGATCAGTTCACAGAACTTTCAAAAAATATGAACTTAGTCTTAATTTTACTTCCAAATTAGGTAACGTTGCCAGAGCGCTCAATGCGCTAATAACTTTTACGTTATGGAAACTTTCAAAATGTAAATTTTGGTCTGTTTAATAACATAAGTCTTAGAATCTTAAAATTTTCTTTTACCTTTGTGGATATTTCGTATGCCAGTCGTAGAATTGGACACATGTCTTGTTTGGCGTGGCAACATATTTGAAACATTTCTGGATCAAAGTGTTTTTGAACGCTACGTTTGATAATATGTTGTAAATTCTTTTTTCATTTAAATTCAGGCACCGAAAATAACCGTTAAATATCAAGTTTTTTATATTTGAATCACTACACAACCGTGGTATTTTTATTTTTAAGATCAAGAATAATTATAAATTTGGATTTATTCGGCCAAATTTTTTATGTATTTTTCGATCAAAAACAATTGTCTATTAAGATTTAATTTTTTTCGATAATTTTCAGCTATTATGATGGAATCTTTGTTTTAATGGCCGATAAAATCCAAAAATAACGATTATCCCTGATAGAAAAAATAAAAATCATACAATTCCGGTCAATCTGATAGAAAATCAGAAATCCAATTTTAACGGCAAAATTATGATTTTTAAAATTTTTATTGTACGGCTTTTGGAAAGGTAGCAACCTTTCGAAAAAAATGTCTAATAAAGCTTTCGCAAACTCTTTTCGTTTGGTACAAATCTTGTAAATTTTTATTTAATTTCAATATTTTTGGTTCTCACTATTCCAAAAAAGTAACAACCAATATGCAAAATATTTCTAAATTAAAGATTTCTCAAATACCTTATCAATTTAATTAAATTAAAACTTTCAAATGGGTGGCAGCGCTGCTCCAAAATATTTTCGGCAGTAAGCTTTCTTAAACCTCTTTAGTTGTATACCCATATTGTAATATTTAATTTATCTTATCCATTTAATTGAATTAAGATATTCAAAGAAGTGGCAACCCTTCTCCAAAATATTTTCGACAGTGGGTTCTCTCAAACTTCTTTAGTTTGATACTTATATTGTAATATTTAATTTATTTTATCCATTTAATTAAATGAAACAGGTGGCACCCTCTCAAACATATTTTCCACAGTAAGCTTTCTTAAACCTCTCTTTTGACACTCATATTGTAATATTAACTTTATCTTATCAATTTACTAGAACTGGAATTTTCAAAACAGGTAGCAACTCCTTAATTTTTTTCTTTTTAAACCATCCGGGTATTATAGCGAACAAATAAAAAAAAAAGAATTATTTAAGCCGGTCAAGCCCTTTTCGAGTTTTATTGAGACTAGTGGTGGACAGCAATTAATTTTTTTATATATAAAACTAGCTGATACCCGCAACTCTGTCTGTGTAGCTTACTACTTTTCCATATACTTGCAGCATATTTTTAAAGCTAAAAATGCAGCTTTGATGAATTTTAAAACAATGTCCCGTAGTCACCGTTAAGATGAAGGTGACTCTACTGTTAGTAGAAGTATTTTGGTATACATTTCAATGGGATATCTGTCTAAAAACTCTAACTTAAGTGTCAAATTTATCTCGACGATGACCAAGGGCCTATTTTTTTTATATAGTTAATTTTTTTAGAAATGCATTTATTAAATTGCATGTGTTTCGAAACCGAATACACGATTATATAGCGGGCCACTTGCTCTAATATAAACGCCCGCTTGCAGCCGCACCTACTGGTGAACATACGCTGCAGAGTAGGAGTGGCCCCACCGAAGCTCCCTCTCTTTCTGCCGTGATCCAAGGCTCCACACGGGTTGGTTACCGCATCTTGAACATGGGTGGCTCACGTTGCCCAGGCGCGAACGAGGACGCTAGAGTCGGGATTGAGTATAGCCGCGCAACTGTAACTGCATACCCAAAAGAACGACTATACCCCATTACTGTGTGAACATTTTACGCATAATTAATAAATTATTTCCACATATTATAATTTTAAAGCGCGAATCATTTTGTAAAATTGTTTGAGGTTTTTTCCTAACTCGTTTTTTTGCGTTCTCGTACACTTCTGTTTTCCCGTTACTCTCACTTGAGAGAGTAAAACTGTAGTTGTACAGTTTCACATGTTTTAGCCCGAAGAATACTAGAACAGATAAGTATTTAATTAATTTGAGAATTCTTGAGTAGATACTTAAGTTTAACATTTTTTTTGTTTTTTTAATTCACGTGCTTTATTATACAATAACCGATCTTGATAAAATTTAAACGGGACCACTGTGGGGCGGTCCTTAACCCAACTCATACTCAGAATCATTCAAATCGGTTCAAAAACAAAAAAATTATGCGCGAACACACATGTATGTATAAAAAATATACACGACGAATAGATAACCTCTTCCTTTTTTTGAAGTCGGCTAATACAATTAAAATTAATATTTATTACTAAAATTTTTGTTAAGTGTTTGGCCAAGCTTCTCCTCCAATTTGTGCTGCGCGTCTTGATGTTGTCGCACAAAGGGAGGGAGTGCCGCCTCCGAACAGCAAATGTTTTTCTTGAGCACCTCTTTCATAGCAGGAGTACACTCGAACGTTTACCATTGCCTATCAAAGGGCGACCGCTTGAGAAAAATGATTTTTTATTGGATGGTGCTCAGACAGCGAGTCGAAGCTGAATTCTTCCGGATACTTCATAAAAAGTTCACTTATATCTCCATACCGCTTGAGACTGCGTTATACTCGAATCTATACCATTAGAACCAAATCAGTATGCTGGTATAACATATCGAGCCATAACCGCCAAAATAACGTAAGCGACATTTTTTTCAAAATTTTCTTTTTGATGCAGAAATGCTCCTAGCAAATTAATTCTCTAAAGTCTTTTGAAGTGAAGTAGGGTTTTCAGATTGAAAAATTTTGATTTTCATGGACATTTCTACGATAAGTCTTTTTTCCTAATACAAAATACATGGGAAACTTTGAGCGATTTGAGCGACCTCTAAATATATTTTTATTTTAAAATAAAAAAACAGGAGTATACTGAACAATCCTAGGAGGTGA
Organism: Rhagoletis cerasi; assembly: GCA_029783565.1. NCBI lineage: Eukaryota > Metazoa > Arthropoda > Insecta > Diptera > Tephritidae > Rhagoletis > Rhagoletis cerasi. The sequence continues at coordinate 12,497 of JAPVRG010186821.1, read as the reverse complement.
GAGCATTAAATTTTTGACTTGACTTTTCTCCCATACAAATTTGGACCACCCTAATGCACATCCTCGAAATATATCTGCATTTTGTCGGACAGTCAGGCAGCCCTACTGGCACTGAAGTCCCACTTAATAAATTCCCAGCTAGTATATCGAGCCCTAACCGCCAAAATAACGTAAGCCACATTTTTTTCAAAATTTTCTTTTGAATGCAGAAATGCATCTAGATGAACTAGGAACATTTCTGCATAAAAAATAAAATTTTGAAAAAAATGTCGCTTACGTTATTTTGGCGGTTAGGGCTCGATATGATTGCTTTAATGTCCTAAACGCTTTTGGAGCCAAAAATACCGTCTTATTAGGATGGGTACCGGGGCATGAAGGACATGATGGCTGAATGCCTAGCGAAGCAAGGGGCTCCCGCAGTAGATATTTAATGATCCAGAACCCTTGTGTGGGCTCACCAAAGCACACATAAAGGAGACCTTAAATAACTGGGTAGACAAAATGTTCAACAGCCACTGGATGGAATGTCCAGGGCAGAGACAAGCCAAACGATTTATCTGCCCTTCAAAAGAAGCTTCAAAGAAACTACTCAACTTAGGCAGAGAAGACCAAAAAACTCTCACTTGGTACTATACGGCACATTGCTCCCTTCGCTATCACCTCAGTAAAATGAATCTTTCCGAAACAAGTGTCTGTCGCTTCTGTGAGCTGGACCAAGAAACACCAGAACACATTCTCTGTGAATGTGACGCTCTTACTAGGCGCAGACTAGCTTATTTAGGTGGTGCTACACTTAATCCATTTGAAATTTGGAACAAAACGCCCTTGAAAGTGCTATGCTATATTAAAAGCCTTCCCCTATAGGGCGGAGGGTCACACACAATAGATCATTTTACAGGTCGCATGCATGTACAGCAATACAAATATGGATGTGTGTGATTGTATATGGAACTCGCGTTTTACCATAGGACACTTCTTATCTGTACACTTGTAGGCAAAGTTTGTTGACTTTCAAAAATGTGATTACGTACCTACGTGTGTACATACATATGTATGTATGGACATGAAGATATTTGTATATTTATAGTACATAGATACGCCTGAAATCAAATACATACTTACCCTTATAATTTTGCGTATTGTTTTTAATCGCATCGCTACAACTTTTAACCAAATGACAAGTAATTCGTTTACTTATTTTTATTGACAAATAATAACATAGAGCACATAATAGGGTGTTCGATTATTCGACTTTTTTCCAAAACCGGTTTTCGAGTTATTCGAAAAGTTGCAATTTTGGAAAACCCGATTCCCGATTTTGAAATTAAGAAAAACCCGAATAAACCTGTTTTATTTTACATAGTTTTCATATATTAAAAATGCTTATGTTGGCATGAAGTCATGACCAAAAATCACACTACAACTATTAACAGTAAAGATAGCTTTCATTTAGGAAGGCAAAATAATTTCACTTTGTTTTTAATCAAAAGTAAAACAAAAAGTCATTGCAAATTTCACGTTTGGTCTTATTTTACATTTTTTTTTAGTCCTTTGTTGCATTTTTTTCGACTTTTCGGATTTGAGTAGTGCTCTTTCCGCCGCAGCCGAGTGCTTAGAGGTGCCTACTGCCACTCGGGAGCTCCAAGGTTCAATTTCTGGTCCCAGCAACATCAAAAAATGTATCGAATAGCGGTCGCCCCTCGGCAGACAATGGAAAACCTCCGAGTATACTTCTGCCTTAAAAAAGCTTCTTCGGAGGCGGAGTAAAAGTATAGATCTTTCAATTTGCTGTCACACACCAAGGAGCAGAACACGAATTGGAGGATAAGCTCGGCCAAACACGTAGAAAACGTTTAATCGCCAAACAGTCATTTATTGTTATCAAATATAATATCCTGTTCATTCCAAAATAACCTAGGATATCGTTTTAAAACCAATAAGGGGTTTCCCTTAAACTGTTGAAAACTTCGAACAACTCAAACTTTTATTGAGAGATCAAGACTTGTATGAAGTGAAAAAACCCGGTTTAATCGACAATAAAATCCGGGTTATTCGATATTCGAAAAATCGATATTTCAAAAAACCGCCTACAGATATCGAGAAAAACCTGTTGGGAAAACCCGAGTCAATCACCCTAGTCACATAATATATGTTTGTAGGCATACCCAAACAAAAAGTCGAATGAAGGTGTGTTTCCGCCTCGCTATTTGCGCCTTAAATGCTTTTATCTTATCAGTATATAAGTATGTACATATGTAGAAAAAAATATTGAACTTTGTGTAGCCTTTTGCTATTTATTACTCGTTATTCCCACTGGATCAGTTTGTTTTGCTAAATATTTGTTGTTATTTAGTGAGGTTGGTAAGTCATTGTCTGGTTATTGCGTTGCAATTGATTTATTCATCATTATATGGTATGTATGTAGGTACATAAATATGTACATATGTAGCTGGGTACTTGACAAAATGTACGCTGCCGGCCGAGGTCCAACGTTGCTGGAATTAGTGCCATCCCACCTGCGCTCCGCACTGCCAACCTATTCTGTTCTGTCATCTATATAAACGCTTTTCTTGTTATATATATAAATATATTTATTATTATATTATCTGATGTATGCATATATATATGTAAGTATGATTGCATGTATAGCAGAAGGTAAAAGGTAGTTGACTTTTTTGATTCACATGGCGCTGTGAAGTTGTGGCGAAATTGTTTACGGGTGGGTAAATATTTTGCCGACGAGAAAGTCTAATTTTCATACCTCTGTGTGTATATTCAAATATTGCAATAAGCAAAAAATTAAGATTTGCATAGGGTGTGTATTCAAACAAACAAAAAGTTAAATTGGAACTTAGTCTACTTTTTTAAAAACCTTAGTTAGATAGTTAATTAATTGAATGGATACAACAGAAACAAAGAACACCGCGAGATAGAAGATCTTTTGTATTCCCTTGATAAGTTCCTATCCCGGACTATCAGCCTTCCTAATAAATAAATGCTAATAATTTTGCAGGTAGACGAATTCCTGTTGCGAAGAGGTTCGACTGTGGAAGGACTAAAGTATTGCAGTCTAAGTTTGATCAATACCGGACAATTACACATAATGTTCCCCGACGTCTCCTGCTCTTTAAGACAAAGACGGCAGTCCGAGGCTAATCCGATGAGGACCAACTGAGTCTGCAAAACGGCTCTGTTCAATGTGCTGTTCCTAGCCAGTTCGTTGGCGACCTCGTTCCCTTCAATTCCGAGGTGTCCAGCTACCCAGCATTGTATTACCGTTTTTCTTGCTGCCTAGATTTTAAGAGTGTGAAGGGATTCCTTGACGAGTCTAGAGGTGCTGATTACGGCCTGGCTGCCTGAAAGGATAGCTAAAAATCCGCATTTTAAACCCTGACACAGGCTGAGATTGCTTGTACCTCGGCCTGAGAGACTGTGGATCAAGTGCCCAATGCAATTGACAGCTTGGTGATGGGTCCCTAGACACCCGCACCTGTTCTGACCTCCATCTTTGATCCGTCTATGTACCAGTGTACATGTATATCTGAGTTAAAATTGAGAAACATTTGACCAAACCTAACTGTCTGCGATTTTGATCTGGAATTTCATTCCAAAGCATATTTCTTTTAGCATGGAGTTTACAAATTCCTAGACCAAATCTTTTTGTGCTGTGCCTTCATATGAAGAGTATGATCAGAAATTTACATTTGCAAATTCCACGAATCTGCTGCTGCTTTGAAAAAAATATAGACTGGAGTGTAATCCAGGAGCGATTCTAAGATCGCTGATCCTGTAACCGAAGGTAGAGCCAAGCTTTACATTTTGTTAAAACGTGAAATGGCAGTTTTTTGCAACAGACTGTAGCACGGTGCAGCCATTCTATTAAATTAAAGTTAACTTATCATGTTCTCCCATAAAGTCTTCGACAGACCAACATGGTCCTGGTAGACCGGTCTCTCTAGATGGGAATTCCAACTTAGTCTCTTATCGAGGGTAGTTCAAAGGTATTTGACTTCGTCAGAGTATTCAAGTACTGTTTCTTCTACGGAAGCTGAACCAAGGTTCGGCTTATACCTTCTTGTAAATGGTACCGGAACAGCCTTTGCGGGTTTATACTGAAGCCCTCATCGGCACACCAGTTAGATACTACGCGCAGAGCTGCACTCATATCGTCTGACACAGTGCTGCCGAATTTTCCCGTAACAATAATTACCAGGTCGTCCGCGTACACAATAGCATCGTAACCAACTGTAGTTTAGTTAAGAGGCCATACACCACGAGGGTAGAAAGAACACCTTCCTTTGGGCATCTTCTTATGGCTCTAAAGTTCACGGAACCGTTGCCTAAGGACACAAAGAAATTACTCGTGGTTCTGCCGAATATGTACATGAGCAGGTTGGAGTCTAGCTCTGTATGGTATGAGCGGCAGGGCTACAAATACGATATGTACACTATAGAAGCTTTTGAAGCAAAGAAAACAGTCGTGAAGTAAACGCATAAATATGTACACGCATAGTAATTTTATGTAAATTCTTTATTTATTCTGATTTTATTAATTTATACAGCATAAGGTATAAAAAATCCAAGCTTGAACAAAAAATATCCTAAGTATGCCTACTACCTTAGTCTGAAACTTCGTTCAGCTCTAGAAAATTATTGTGCGAAAGGTTGCGACAACCTATTTTATCAACAAAACATTCTTATCTCACAAATAATACATAAATCTCTATTCGTATCCATTAATGTGACTTGCCGCTGAGTGTCAACACAACAAAGCTCACAGCTTTGCAAAAAAATTCGAAAAAAAAACAGCAAACAACAATGACAACTTGACTCTACATACGTAAAGACACATGCACAAAGTGATATCAACTCAGCTGGTACATATACAAGTTTTTTTCCATGAACTATTTCGTTGTGTTTACTGTTATTTACCCACTATCTTTTGTTATGTTTATTACAATTATCTGTTGTTGAATTTTTTGTTGCGCATTAAATAAGTCACTGGGTCAAAGTATATAATCAAATGCGAAAAAGCGTGAGAACTATGCCCATACACATGCGGGGAAACATTAGGGTGACTCTTACTTTGCGAACTCGATGTTTTTCTCCTCAGTTTAGTTCCACGACATTCAAAATGTATTGCACGAAATTTAAGCATGGCTTATGCAAAGCGCACAAGCACCAATACAGCACTTAATGCCATAAACACCCAGAAAACTCGCGGCTTTAAATGTAACCTCCCCTGTGAAAGAGCTCATCGAAGGCTTTCGACACCGTCTGTTATTCCACTCTACTAGAAGACGTTGAAGTCTCATCTCTTCTGCAGGGACTGAAAAGGTAGACGGCGAATTATATGAGTGGTCAGCAATATTTCAAGTTAATTTTATATATAGAAGCTCTTTAGTTACCAGGCCAGAAATTTATGGCCTGTGCTCGAAAATGAACGGCTATCTCTACGATCGCGTTTACTTCTTCACCGCAAGAAGTCTAATCCTTTCCCTCACGGCATCCACGGCAATCGTCTTCATCTGGACGAGAGATGGCAGACTGAAGCTGGCAGTTCACGTCGATTGTACTCCAATTCCGTATGTGAATATCCCGAAAATCCTAGGGGTTATTTCCGACAGCCTGCGCTCCTTCTCAGCGCACACCACGGCAATTGGCAGCAAAATACAAATTCGTTCTAAAGTCGATCGCCTGTGGTAAAGGAAAAGAAAAGTTTATGGTAATAAACAAAGCAATTGGTCGGTTGATTCTAAACTACGCTATGGTCACCGAGCAATTGTTGGACGCAGTTGACGAAGTTACGGACGTGTCAAAATACAGTAATCTGGATAGCTACAGTATATTTGCTTTGAACGCCAGAATATCATTTGCAGTCAGGCGCAGGTGCTCCAGGTAAGAGGTGAGCAAACAGTGCACATGCACTTGTTAGAAAGAGAACCTCATCACAGGCACGCCAGAAGAATTGAAGGACAATCTCCAGGACTATGTAAAACAATCAACGACATTCATGACACATGAACTTTGATTGTTTAGTACAGTGCCACATATATTTACACACATACAAACATTTTATATATAAGTCGGCTATCTAAATGGTTTAATTGTTTTCCGAGCAAAAAAATTTGATTCCTTTGCTAATCTCTTTATTAGTACTTCCACCATCTTTAATGTTTTCAGATAATAGCTTTATTTTGTTTTGATTTTGTATCCAACGCCACCTACTTCCAGCGTTCCTTTTCGTAATCCCACTTTGAAGCCAATCCAGTAACTGGATTAGTTTCCAGAGCAATTAGACGCTTAAGTTGTGCACTGCGACGCTTCTCATCGAAAGTTTCCGGATATTCCGGGTATACGCCATGGAAATATGATAGTGAAAGCCATACACCCAGAGCGCAAACGATTAGGGCGACGCCTACAGAGAACTTCCAATCGGAGGTGGGTGCCTTCATTTCGGCGAATGTGTTACAAAAGCTATAACGATAGAGCTGTTTTTTCTCATCATCGGTTAACTTACGCCAATCGCCAGTTTCTTTCTGACGTAGCGCGCAAATTTCAGGATCAGGCTCGCGAAAGCGCACCGCTGGCATCGGGTAGTCCAAACGATCAGCATAACAGGGAGAACCATTCCAACCGTACCCGACAATTTCCCGTTTACCTATGCGTTCCATCACCGGATCTCTGTGAGTGTGGCGGCGAGTCGTAGTTAAGCGTTCACGTAATTGGATAGCCAGGCGCGAAAGAAGCTGCGGTTGTCGTGACTGCATGTTTTTGATCTGAGTGGAAGAGTTTGTAGAAGATCGATATAGTGATGGTTTTTTTTATTGAATAATAAATTGATTTTAAATTTTTTTTATATTTACGTACCAAGCTGTTGAAAATATTCGAAATTGTGCGATTTCACTATTTGACGTCCAGAAAGTTGAAATTTCTTTGAAAGCTGCAGTGAAGAAAATTTGATTAAAATATTTATTAATAAACTCTTAATTTAAGGTTTCTAATTAACCTTTATACATACTTATGAACTTAATCAGAAAACCAGTTCCCCGTACTTAATTAATTTTCTTGCGTCCGCGTCTGTGCACCCCATGTATGAGATACGGTTACCAACCCTCAGAAAAAGAAGGAGGGAGAAGATGATCTCGCCATTGTTGGCGGCAACAAATGCTCCGTCTCTTCTGCCTTCTCGTAATTATTTCCAATTTTCCGGTTTCAGTTTACCACATTGCTTACGCACTGAATTCGTTCTTTATATATCTGTGATCACAAGGCATAACAGCTTAAGGCGGGAGGTTCGCTTCAGTTTCATGCACTATTCGGGGAGCACTAGATATTGAAAAACTATTGGCAAATAAAGGTGAGAGAAATAAATTCTTATTCCACTAACCCTCTCTTATATTCCCAATCAAGCCTAATAAAACAATTGCTTGTGGTTTCAATAATAAACGGAATGGTACATTATACTATACCAACCTCATGACTTAAGCTGCTATGTAGCGGTTTTTTGATAAGCTTTTAAGTATATTTTTATAATTGGGGGGAGGGTTTAAGTAATTAAATAATAATGTTCGTAGGGTGTTTTATACTGAAAGCGTTATTGCCAAATGTACTTACCTCAAACTTAGATATTTTCTATTAAATACACATATTAACTCTGTTACCAATGTACATATTTACTCAGGTAGCTACTACATAGATAACAAATATTTTAGCTGCACAAAGCTTATCAGATTTGAACTAAGTCGAACCATAAATTTTTTATTTTTGAAAATCTCGACCACAGAGCCATCTAATGAATTTACTTTTGCTAATTGTTTTTCTCATCATATATGGAGTGTACGTTTTTAATTTCTTCTAAATCGAACTGTAAATAAAGATTTTCTGAATATCTCGACTCCAGCGCCATCTAGCGGATCCGTTTTTCGTAAAAGTATTTCTAATCGCACCTGCGGCATACCTCTCTAATATCATCAAAATCGCACCCTAAATATGGATTTTCTTAATAACTCGTCTGCAGCGCCATCTAGAGGATACCTTTTTTGTGAAGGTATTTCTCATCACACCTGCAGTATACGATTTTAGTTTCATTAACATCGGACGGTAACTATAGATTTTAAGAATATATCGACTCTAGCTCCATCTAGCGCATTCCTTTCTTGTTGAAGTATTTCTCGTCGCGTCCCCAGTATACGTTTCTAAATTCATAATAATCGATTGATAAATAAAGATTTTATTAATATTTCTACTCATGTGCCACCTCGCGGATTAATATATAGCCTATGCCCGTGCCACGGGTCTAGGGAATATACTGTCCTAATTTGGTTGAAATCCGTTCGTTAGTTATTGAGCCAAATTTTAACAAAGAAAACGGCTACATTTTTATATACATAAAGTCCTATAATTAAACGATAATCTTAATGTCATAATTTAATGGATAGCGTAGATATTTTATACAATTCTTGTGACGTTATGTACTTTAGGCTAAAATTCCGGCACGGATAGAGGTATCATAATGAACATAGTTGCATATATGTATGCCCCTTCCAATGCAGATTATTGTATTCAAATTTGAAAAAAATGGGCCAAGATTCATAGGAGATACGAATTTATTCGTGGTAACTTCAACATTCTCAAACCGACTTATCGCAATGATTAGTTGTTTCAGATTCCAAGCAGGTTGACTAAAAGCAGCTTTGTATATATTCGTTTTGGTAATGAGTAACGAATCTGTTTCAGCAACAAACCCAATTAAATTGTAATTTACACTTTCATTTCTTTATTAAAGCCATCAGCAGCTGTACACAAAAAGTGATGAATAAAAAACTTTAACTTTTAAGTCATTAAGTATTTTATAATTGTGAAAATGTTCAACAAACGACGTGCATGTCCTTTCAAATTAAATCTTATCTACCCCACCCCACCTCAGATAGGGATGGCAGTTAATAAACAAAGGATTGCAATAATCGATTTTTTTTTATAAATTAAATCGTAAAAATTTATTACTTTTCTCTTTAAATTATTAGTAATTTATCGATTATTTCAAAGTAATCAAAAATTATAAAAGATATATTTAATTTTCATTCATAAGAAAAAGAAAAAACAAATGCAGACCGCTCAAATATGATTGATTTATAAGGAAGTCATTCCCAAAGAGAAGCGCACTTCATGGATTGATTTTTGTTTTATGTAAATTCCGCAAAAAACTGTAACATTCAAACACAAAGAGTATTTATTAAACATAAATAACGAAAAAATCATTTGAAATAAAATAACATAAATAATACGTAACTAAAAAAACATAGTCTTTACAAAACGCTACACTTACATAAATCACATTTTGTTTTAATGCAATTCGATTTAATTATTAACCGACTTCAAAAAAGCAGGAGGTTATCAATTCGTCGGAATATATTTTTATTAGGTTACCGGATAACTTTGGACCACGTGGTCCGTTTTCGAGAGTTATTTTTTTTTTTTATCGGAGAGGTGGTACCTCAAGTGCGGTCCCACACACATTTGGTTTAGCTCCGATCTTCGGATCATAAAGAAAGTAACGTCATCCAAAACTTGTATATGAGAATTGAAGTGGGTTGTTTATTTGCTTAAAATTTACTTGTTTTTCGTTTATTTGTTAAATTTTTATCAGGTACCGAAAATAACAGTTATTTTTTCCAAGAGTTATTGTCCAGATATTTTTTAAATCCGAAATAAAAGTCCTTTCCGAATAATAAACAAACCGCTTATCCAAATTAAATTTATTTGGTATCAAATGAAAGAGGACTGAAATAGCGTTTAAACAGAAATAACGAATGAAGGTTACCACCTCCATTTATATTTTTTTTTATAATTTAGTACAAAATAATTTTATATACCTGACCCAAGGTTTGTTCTATGGTAATTAAATAACATTTTTTGTTGAAATAGGTTTCAAAAGGTGGCTTTCCTGGTTTAGACATTTAATTTTTAAACAGGGACCGAAAATAATCGTTAAGTATCATGATTTTTATTTTTCGATCAAAAAATAATCGTTATTGTTTGATTTTTATTTTTCGATCAAAAAATAATCGTTATTTTTGATTTTTATTTTTTTTTTATAATTTTTAACCGTTATAATGGATACTGCTTTTTTATGACCGATTTAAATCTTTTATGATCGAAAAAATAAAAATCAAAAATAACGAAAATTTTTTGATCGAAAAAATAAAAATCAAGCAACAACGATTAAGTTTGATCGAAAAAATAGAAATAAAATTTTAACGGTTAAATTTTTATTTTTATTTTAAAGATCATAACCGTTACGGCCCCTGGATTTAAAGCTATTTTCGTCCTCTTTCATTTAATACCAAATTTGTTTTATTTGGATAAAGGTTTGTTTATTATCCGGAAAGGACTTTTATTTCGGACTTAAAAAATATCTGGCCAAGTTTAACTCTTGAAAAAAAGTAACTGTTATTTTCGGTCCCTGATTTTTATAAATTTGATTCGATACCTCAAATGAGGTAAAATTCGAGGAATTTTTTTGGAGATCTTTAGTTTTTTAAATATTTATTTAATTTTTTTATTTATTTATTTCAATTTTTTTATTGATTTGGGAAAACATTATTTCCATATTTGCTGCAAGAAGCTGTAAGCTTGTCTTAAAAACTGTACTTCTCAGCGAAAACTGTGAATGGGATAGGGGCTACATCCGAAGACTCAAGGCTCCGAACGCTATTCGCAAAATCACCCACATCACCGAGCTAGATATATTCAAAGGCTGATGGTCCTGAACTGACCCAAGTTACCAAACCGTCAGTTTATTTTTGGGACAACACTTCCCAGAGTGCATTGATGATTTGGTAAATTTCTCAGAACCAGTAAATGCTGTGGTGTAGTGAAATTATAAGTGATAGAAGCATTTGTAGGTTTGCTACAACATATCATGGGACGTCGAAGTCTTGGTTAACAACTATTTTCTCTAGCCAGGAAAAAAATTAAGTAGTTATAATAAAACTGCTTACGTACTCTTTCCGTTTACTTTTGCCAACGTGTTTTATATACAAAAAAAGAAAATAACAGATTAATTGATTCTTTCTTTTCTTTCGATATATCGAAGATCGGTTAATCGATTCAATGGTTTTCACTGCCATCCCTAGGACCAGGGCAATTGTTTTATTTACAAACACACAAACTGGTATGAAACAACAAACATATACATACATACATACATACCCTGTAGGGAAAATCTCTAGTTCTGAACTGGTTCGCTTCTAGTACATTTAGAACCACTACTAGTTCGCGATAAATCTCTTTTGCAGGCAAACCACTGGTGAATTTAACACGGCGATGTCATAGGAAATCTAAATTGTCCCCGCTGCATTACCTTTTCCACAGTTTAGATCTAGTTCGCTTTGAACCTCTTTTTCTACACTACGAAAAAATTAACATGATTTTTTCTAACAGAGTCTTTTTGGTTTTCCCATGTTAGCGATTATTTTTAAGGGAATGTGTTTTAAATTTGCAATCAAATTTGTTTTAGTGATTTTAAGAAATATTTACATACCTTGGCTGCAGCTGAGTTTACAGAGGTGCTTGTTGTTATTTATAACATTCCAGAAGGTCCCAGGCTCGAACGCGTTCAGACGCAAAATGTTAAAATGATAGTAAAACACTTTGTTTTATGTTTCCTAACTACGAAACAGAATCTGTGAAGTGCAGAACGAAAATGTATTCGAACGAAAAGCAGCCAAACAAATATATTTAAAGTAAACAGAAGATGGACTGGTGACCCGCTGCATCCCTTTTTGGATAGTTCCGAACCAGTTCTAAATTCGACAGATGGTATCTAGTTCGTTCTGTACCCTTTTTTCTATGTTTCCGAACCAGTTCTAAAATCGTCACCTCAGATATAGATATGGAAAAAGAGGACTTAGCGACTTTTCACTCTTAGCTATGTGTGCGATATGTAGTTTTAAAAAGTAAAATAAAATAGGTTTGTAAAAGTACCACATTTCGCTGCTTTTGTACTGGTGCGGATCTAGTTACTATGGGACTGGTTCGTTTTTGGCGATCAATATCTAGTACTGAGTTAGAAATTTGATACCCCAGTTCGGGTTTTCCCTGCAGGGTACATACGCGCATACACAAGCATTGTAATTACTTACATACTTACGAATAGCAATTAAACATTAAAACCACACTAGGTGAGTCCGGGTATTGTAATAAATGCATTCCCATATGACATTTGGTGCATTTGCGAGTTGACAACTGGGGATGCCACGGCAGCCGTGGAACGACGAATTTAAATGAAAATGCGTAAATTTGCCAGCTGCGGTTTTACCTGAGAGCCAATGCATTGGAATGTGCCGAATGAGCTTGTAAAGCACAGCAGGTATGATTGCGTGAGCACAAAGTGCGGCGCAATTCAAACTTGAATGTATTTCAATTTCATTGCAATTCTTGGACATTTTAAAGCTTAAGCGGCTAATAATAATTACAAGCTATTTAATAGTTTT
>JAPVRG010186818.1:0-12403 GCA_029783565.1 Rhagoletis cerasi | reverse complement strand
GACGCGCTCCAGCGTGCCTAATTGCTGTTCCAAATAGCCGATGGCATCCTCGTAGAGTCCCATGTTGAGCTTAGCGATGCCAAGATTGCCATATGACTCCGCTTCTACGCAGGAATCCTGCAGTTCTTGTGCGCGACCCAGCTGCGCCTGATAGCAGTTGACGGCGTGCTGGTAGTTACCCAAGGCCATGTGTACAGCGCCTAGATGGCCGTGTGCTTTGCATTCGCCCGGTAGGTCGGACATCTGTTGGCGGAGCGTAAGCTCTTGTGTGTGATAGCCGAGCGCCTTGTCGAATCTCTTGATGAGCCGGTGTGCCAGCCCCAGAGCGCCGCAAGCAGCGGCCTCCAGTGGGCGCTCGCGTGCATGACGAGCGAGTGTTAGCTGACGCTGATACATTTTGACCGCCTCTTCGTGTTCTGCGGTGCGTACCAGTATATCACCTATATTGCCGAGCGCACGAAACTTGCCCGGTAGATGGTTGGTCATGTGTGCCACAGCGAGGAAGTACTTCTGGCACTCCAGCGCAGCTTGTGTATTGCCCAGCGCCAAGTGCGCCAGACCCAGATTGCAGTACGCGCGTCCCATATTTATCTTGTCTTGTAAGTCTTTTGCCAGCGCCAAGTCCTGGTCGTAGTAGCGCACCGCCTCGCGATAATTGCCAATGCAGTAGTGTACATAGCCGAGGAAGTGACAAGCCTTACCCTCCGCAGCCACATCACCAAGCTCCTGGGATAGCATCAAATATTGCTCATAAAACGGCACCGCTTGCGCGAATTCCTGGCGCGAACTGAAGCAATTGCCCAAATTGAGCAATGCGCATGCCTCACCTGCGGTGTCCTTCAGCTCGCGTGCGATGCTTAAGTGCGCGCGGTAATGCATCAAAGCCATGTCATGCGCGCCCAACGCCTGGTAGGCTACAGCAAGATTGCCGTGTGTTGAAGCCTCGGCGCTGCGGTCGTGCACCTCCTTGCTGATCGTCAACTCCTGCTTGTGATACTTGATGGCGGCCTCGTAGAGCCCTGCGGCAGAGTATGCATTGCCTATATTGCCGTAGGCGCGGCCCATGCCAGCGCGATCATGCAGTTGTCGTGCGATGGTTAGATGTGCCTGATGCAGCTTGAGCGCGGCGTCATGTTCGCCGAGCAGCTGATATACAATGCCGAGATTCGAACAGGCGCGGCCTTCACCCACCTTGTCGCGTGCGGCCAGTGCCATTTCCAGCTGCTTCTCATGCCACTTCTTCGCCTGCACGCAGTCGCCGGCACAGCGTGCCGCATGACCTAGGCCAGCGTAGGCGCGTGCCTCAATGTTTCGGTCGCCCAGTTGCTTTGAGATGCGTAAGACCTGTTCGTGGAAAGTGATGGCTTGCGCAAAGTTGCGTCGATAGTGATGACTTGAACCGAGGTTCGAGTAAGCGCGCGCCTCTTCCACCTGATTGCCCAGCTTGCGTGCCAAGCGTAGATGCTGTGTGTGGCAGTCTACTGCGGAGTCAAATTCGCCCATTGCCAAGTAGACGGCGCCAACATTGCCGATTTCGCGCGCCTCCTGCAAACGATCGCCGATCTGTTTAACCAGCTGCACGCACTGCTTGTGGCTGGCCAAGGCGTTGGGGTAGTCGCCGATGGCGGTGTAAACATGTCCGAGTGAAGTGAGCGCAGCAGCGGCGGCCTGCGTGTCCTTGCACTTCATGGCGAGCACGAGCTGGTAACGGTGTGCGGTGAGAGCCTCCTTGTAGGAACCCTGGCTGAAGTAGGCCGAACCGAGATTGCCATGCGCGCGACATTCACCCGCAGTATCGCCAAGACTTTTCGCCACAGCTAGGTCCTGCTGCATGTATCCAATAGCTTTGTCCAGTTGGTTGAGCGCCCAGTGCGCGGAGCTCAGCGCGCTAAATACGGAACCGCGCAGCTTCAACGAGCAAGAGCCAATGCGCAACGCAGCCTCCAGCACAGTAACCGCTGAGTGATATTGGCCAGCCTGCAGCAGCTCCTGCCCCACCACCGAGATTACCACAAATGGCGATTGGTCCAGATTCATGGCGCGCAGCTGTTGAAATGTGGGCTCTAGCGCATGACGCAAGGGACTCTTCACCGACGCCTCCATCAGCCCGGCCAGCAGTTGCTTGTGTTGCGTATCTTGCGCCAGCCCAGCGCTGAATGAAGCCAACGCCTCGCCATAACGGCCCAGACACTGCAGCGCTACACCTTGCCGAAAATACGCTTTCGGCCATTGCGGGCACAACTCACGTGCCTTTGTGGCGTCCTGCAGCGCGAGTGCGAACTGACCCTGCTTGAGGCGCGCCGCCGAGCGATTGCTGTAGAGTATATAGTTGCCGGGATCGAGTTGCAGCGCATCGGTGTAGAGCAAGACGGCGGTGGCGAAGTCGCCACTTTGGCAGGCGGCGTTCGATTGGCGCACCTTCTCGAGAAACAGCGCGCGGTTGGCGGCCGGCAGCTCGGGCGTGCATTCAGGCTCATTCTAGAGGGGCGAAAAAATAGAAAAAAGAAAAGAAAAAAGTGTGAATTAGTTGAGGTATGTACAAATGCTGGGTGTATACATTGCAGCTGCTGCGCAACTACGGGTATAGTTAATTTAAGAAGCAACGCAAACCTGCTTTGCTTGCACACGCGCGCGCACGCGGATTTGTATGCGATTTTTATGATGGGAAAATGTGAAGCGATTAGGCGCACGTTTAAGCATTTAACCACATTCCAGCGCACTGGCTGCGCGCATTTCGACAACTTGCAGCTGGATGCGTGCTGCGCTTATTCGTTTGCTGCTGCCAGCTGCCGCTGAAGTGTACAATGTGCACGCGCGCCGACCGCGGCCACATGCAGATTAACAAGTTGTGGATATTTTTGTAACACAGTGGCATTTAACAGCCATCACAAATGGACTGGGCGTAACGAAGCGCGTGTAAGAAGCGTTGAAAAGTCTTAACACTAATCGAACGCTCCCAGAATGGCAAAATCTGAAGAGCAAATCGGCAGCGCCGCAACAGCGATTCTATACAAACGCAGCCACCACAAAACCTATCAACAGTAAAACCATCAGAAACTTGGAAATTATCTTCACCGACATTATCAATATCATAATCGCCATTACAAGCGCTTACAATGGCCCTCACCACCAGTTCGTCTCAGGCTCGGTCGCACAACAGTTGAGTCACGTTTATGCTTATAAATTCACTTGTTTGGAATGTTTCGCTACAACACACGTACACGCGCGGGGCGGCGCACACAAGCAGCAATCGCTACAGTTGCTGGAACGGAGAGAAAAAAAGCTAATAAAAAATAACCATTTACTGCCGCAATGGCAGCAACAACAAATCACCGCCGCCACGGCAGTCAACGAAATGTGGCGGCCTAGCTGCGCGCACAAGAACGCATGTGGTCAAAGGCATCACACGGCCAGAAATTAAGCGGAAAAAATGAGCAAATGAAAAGGGGTAAAAACGCACTAAAAAGCAAAAAAAAACAGCATGAATACGGACAAAAGCAACGGCTGTAGAAAGAAATTGTGAGCATCACTCGTTGCCGCTACTAAATTTTTATAGCAAAAGCCGACAGATTGCAAATTACTTTTTGCGCTGAAATTGCCATAATTTTTCTGTAGCAACGGCATATGGAATGTACGGGCGCGCTCGCAGCGGCGGTGAGACACGAAAGTGCGCAGTGCGGAGCGGCGAAAGGTTGAGTTGCGTAGTATAAACGTTTTACAAGGTAGCAGCGGGGTAGGCACAAAAGGGTGACCAACGGCCAACGCTTGTACTGAATTGAAAAACCAACAAAAATAAAAGGAGTAAAAGTTTGTAGTTAGCGGAAAGCTTTGTTGCAAAAGGCGTAGGATTGATTTCAAATCGCGCCATCAAACAAAGAAAAAAAAGAAAGGAAAGCAACGAAGAAAATCTCTGACGACTTCCGCAGAATTGGATTTGATTTATGTATTTATTTGGATGAAAAACTGTGGGGTCTCCACAAGCAGTTGTACGCGCAAGATGAAGATAAAAATAATGTTTTACTAATATCTGGGATTCTTTTAGTTAGAAAAGTTATTTCAATACAAAGAGTATACATTTCACAGAGCTTTAGATTTTTGCTTATAAAATTCCGCCGTAGCTGGGTAGTTAGAAATGCGATGCTTGGCCAGTGGAATTTCGAAAAAATATGAAAGCAAAATTTCTCCTAATAGCGGTCGCTTCTTGGCAAGAAATATGGCAAACTTTATTCTCATAAAAAATCACCTGTTGTTCTGAAGTAGAGTAGAACTGCAGGTCTGCCTAAAAATATGCAAATTTGATTGTCATAATTCAAAAATTTGAAGAAAATAGTCCGGCTTCTTTGTACAATTACGTCTCATTTTACTGGCTGGGAAGTATAAGATAAGATACAACTTTATATGGATTTTCCAGAGGCAGAAAAAGAGAGAGAGAGAGAAAAAGGTAAAAGGAAAAGGAAGAGAAAAGTACAGGCAGCGAAAAAGCTAAGAGAAATAGTAGTTGATTTCCGTTATCAGAAAAACTTTGATATTGTTAAAACCAGGGAATGGTAGTAGGTAAGTACCTCTAACCACCACTAATGGCGGTCGATAAGAGAGGGAGAAAACAGATGAAGTGCTTCGGGCAACACAGTCACGGCGCAAGAAGCAAACTGTGACATAATTTATTAATTAAATCAAAAAAGAAAAAAGAAAGAAAGAAAGAAAGAAGGAAAGAAGAGCGGTGAATACAAAATTTCTTGAGTGCTTTTCTAGACTTAATCAGGATTCGGGAAGCCAATTCAGACAAAAGCTCCACCTTTTAGGAGAGATGTTTTTACAAAACAACTAGAGGATGAGGGTTTGAAAAAGAGAAAACGATAGAGGGCAAGATAAGGAAAGATAACGAAGGAACGGAATTTGGCGGACTTACAGAAAATGACGGAAAAGGGAAGTCATGGTAACAGAGAAAGAAATAAAGGGAGAGTCGTGACTCGAACAGTGCGAAAAAAGAAAAATGGTTTGTTAGTTAGAGGCTGCTGAAAACTGAGAAGGCGGACAATCATAGAGAAACAGAGAGGGAGGAGAGGGAAGAACATGACGGAAATCATTTACTTAATAGGAAAAAGGAAATTACGATGCAGAAAGATAAAGAGAGAGAGGGAAAGAGAGAGAGGAAAAATCAGAAAGAATGAGAAAAAGAGGGAAAGAGAAAGAGAGAGGAAGAGAGAGAGAAGAAGAAGAAAAAATATTAGAAAGAAAAGAGAAAAAGAGAAAGAGAATAAGAGAAAGAGAGAAAAAGAGGGAAGAAAACAGAGAAAAAGAGAGGGAGAGGGAAATGGAGAGAGAATGAGAAAAAAAGCAAAAAGAGAAATAAGAAAATAGAAAAAAAGGGAGAAAAAGAAAAAAGGGAGAAAACGAGAGAAAAAAAGTCAGAGAAAAGGAGGGAAAAAATAAAGAGAAATAGAGAGAGAAATAGAGAGAGAAAGAGAGAGAAAAAGAGAGAGAAAGAGAAAGAGAAAAAGAGAGAAAGAGAGAGAGAAAGAAGGAGGAAAAGAGAGCGAAAAAGGGAAAGAGAAAAAAGGAAAAAGAAATAGAAGACAGAAAGAAAACGGGATAGGGAGAGAAACCGAGGGAGGAAAACGAAAGAGCAGACTGTTATGAACCCAATAAAGGTGAAAAGTTGTATCACTAAATAAGTGGGATTAAATAGGAAGTAGACGTACCTCCCCTGTAGCTGAGTGGTTAGAGCTGCGTACTACCACTTTGTAGGACCTGAGTTCGATGCCTGGTCCAAGCAAAATCGAAATTATAAAAAGTTGTTTATAACAGCGGTCGCCCCTCGGCAGGCAATGACAAAACTCAGAGTGCATTTCTGCCCTGAAAAAGCTTCTCATAAAACCATTCGCTGTTCGGAGGCAGCGAATAATTGTAGGTCCCTTCATTTGTGTTATGACATCAGAATGCACACCACAAATTGGAGGAGAAGCTCGGCCAAATACTTAGCAAAAGAGTAAGCGCGAAAATATTATATTATTAGCTCGCTTTCTATGTGCGTTTGCAATGTTTTGATCTTTGGGGCTCTGTTTTGGTCTTTCCAATGAAGTTTCTTTAAATGAAATCTTTTGGTAGACCACAGCTTGCTGGTACACGAGTTATCCAAGTTTTTCTGCTTCAGATACTCTACTCTACTCTACGACGGCGTCTAGGTCTTTCGATTAAGCGCATGCAAGTAAACATCAAAATTAAAATAAAATAATAAAAGAATTTGTAAAGTTATGCTGACAGTTCTATGCCGAAGTAGTAGTATCTGCTTTACGCAGGCTACTTGACTGCAAGTGCCAAGAGTTACCGTTTTCGAAGATGTATTTTTACTTGAAATGCAATTTTCTGTTATTCCCTTTCCACCAACATTTTACTTTTTTCCACCTTAAACACGTGCAACCCTGCTGCAACAGTTGTGCCGCCGCAATATGGGTTTCGAGGTGAAGTGAGTGAACTTTTCGCCTCGCACGTTCTACGCCGAACCTGATGCCGCTGGCACCATTGCCTTAGCCATTGCCACTGCATAGCTTAGCGTGCGACTGAGATTTCAGTACGCCAAATAACCGGATGTTGTAGGGTCAGCAGCAAGCAAAGGTCGGCACGTACGCGCCAACAAGTGAAGCTATGCATATCATGGAAATTTATATTGTATTTTGAGCGAAAGGTTTTCAAAAGGCGAAAAGTCGAGCGCCACAAAAATTTATTTACTTTTCACCATCAACAAAAAAACACATACGCACGTAAATATTTATAGTTAATTTATATTTCACGGCTTGCCAAAAAATCCGCGCATTACCCAACGTTGGGGAAGGAGCGCAGAGGCTGAACGAAGCGCAGAAATTAGCTATGCGGAAGCGCAACCAAATGCTTTTAACGCGCTACCCACGAATTGCGGCGCAACATGTTGCGCATCCATTTTTGGATGCAGCGCTGAGAGCAGCAACATGGCGTTG
Organism: Rhagoletis cerasi; assembly: GCA_029783565.1. Lineage (NCBI taxonomy): Eukaryota > Metazoa > Arthropoda > Insecta > Diptera > Tephritidae > Rhagoletis > Rhagoletis cerasi. Next base: position 5,429 of record JAPVRG010186818.1, on the reverse strand, counting down.
GCGCAATGTTTACATTTTTAATGCGGCAATTAAATACAATGACTAGGCAAAAATGCCGAAAAAACGACATGCGCGCAAAAAAAAAAACAACAAAAGCTTTAAAAACAGCTAAAATTTATGTATAGACAAGAAGCGTCTCGGACTCAACCACAGCTTCAACTTCAGCCTCAGCCTTAGCGGCAACGGCAATGGCAACGGCACCTAAAGCGCATGGCGAATGGCAAATAGCAAAGGCAGCAGCAACATGCGCGCAACATACCAAAAATTACAATAACAAGCGAGAATTTAAATGGCCAAAGCACGGCTGCTGCTGCTGTTGCTTCTCCTCAGTGGTGTTGGCCGATGGTTGATGGTTGGTGGCGGCGGCGAGCGGCCGCCTGACGGAAGTGACTTCACGCGCGCGCGCGCATGCAAATTGTCGAGAAACAGCGGAATGGGTGAATGGACAAACGGGAATGGCCACAGCAGCCAGCTGCTACAGCTAACAACTAACAGCTAACAGCTACTAAAGCTGTGCATCTGCATAAGACAAGCGCGTGCAACAGCGAAACGATTGCAACAATGCCAACAACAGAAGTGAGGAAAATGAAAACTCAAAAAAAAAAGGCAAACAGAGTTAACCAACAAACGTAATCACTTTAATGCACCTCGGCAAGATTGTTGCGCAAACACAAACTTACATACACACACACACACGTGCGCGCTCATGCGCATGCGCACAGCACTCACTTCAAATAAAACAAATAGACATCAATGAAAATGGCAACAAGCGCACACAAGTTTGTGTCTTAAATCTTTTGTTTGTTTGGTCTTTCGCTGGCGAAAGAAACCCCTCGACGATTACGACGACGAGACGACGGCAAATGCAATGCGCGAATTTGCAAGCAAAAATATGTAAATATGTATGTTTATGGCTAAGTGTGTGCCTGCATCTGCTTATTTGCTCAACAATTGTTGCTGTTGCCTATTTTATTGTTGTTTTTGTCCTTTGAATTGCCTAATAAAAATGGCGCCAATGTTTCCTCTTCGTCTTCGTCTCTGTCTCCAATCCCAACTCCATCCCAATTTCCGTCGTAGTTGTTGCCACAGCCAGTAGCAGCAGCAGTGGCAACAGCGGCAGCCGCAGCGGTAAACATTTCAATCGTAAAATATTTATTTCTATTATGGAACATTGTGTGCAAAATGTTTAAGCAAATTCTGCGTTGTCTTTCTTCTCTACTTCTTCCTGTTCTTCCGCTACTCTTTTTACGATGCGAATTCTGCGGTGATCAAGGACGACTGGTCACAGCGAAATGTGCGCGCGCGCGGTGTCTGAGGAGGGAGCGGTATAATGATGTTCGGTAATAAAATATTTTACTGGCATTTAAGGGTTAATGGCGAAAGATTGAGTGAGAATGTTGCAAAAATGTTTAGTGGTTATGGTTGCGTATAAAAAAAGTTGAATGCAGAATTTCCCAGCTGAATGAAATCGTTGAAATTCAACGCATTTTAAGGCAATGTGAAATTTTCGAACATTTTTGTTTTGTTTCCTTTTTAACTTTTTTGAATTTTTCGGGAAACAAAATATTTGCTATATTTTATATTTTTATGAAAATTGAATAGTAAGTGAAAATTGTGAATGAATTTTTTCAAAAGTATATCATATTTTTAAAACTAGAAAATTTAAGAATTAAACGAATTTTTATATTTTTTTAATTTTCTTCCAAAATTCCTAGAAATTGGATTTATCTTTTTCAAATTTTTCAAAATTTGTTTTTTCTTTTAAAATTTAAAAAACTATATTCCTTCCTTTAAGTTCTTTAAAAATTTGACTTATTTCGAATTTTCAACTTATATTATTATAATGAAATTATTTTCAGAGCATAAAATTTCAATTCAAAATTTTTATTTATTTTTATTCCGTTCATTTTCAAAAATCTTTTAGCTCTAAAAAATGTATAAAAATTGATTTTGCCAATAAAATTTTTACCTTCAAAAAGCCTTTAAATTTTTTAAAAGTATATAAAATTTTTAAAATTAAAAAATTTAAGAATATAACAAATTTGCATTCATTTTACTTTTCTTCTAAAATTCGTAAAAATTGGATTCATTTTCCAATTTTTTTTTTCTTTTAAAAATCTATTCATTTCTTTAAATTTTTTAACAACTCGATTTCTTTTAAAACTATAACTTTTTTCCGAATTTTCAACTTACATTATCATAAAATTATTTTGAATAGGGGTATTTTTCTAAAGCGATAAACTACCGATAAACTTCATAAAATGATAAATAAACCGGGGTTCCATATAAGTTTATCATTTTATATCACTTATCGCCAGTTTATCGCTTTAGATGAATACCCCTAATATGTTAAAGCCAAACTTTTTATTTTTTTTCTAACACTTATTTGCGTTCAATTTCCAAAATCTTTTTGTCATAAAATATTTTAAAATTATTATTGCCAATAAAATTTTAAACGATTTTAAGGGCTGACAATACATTTGAAAAAAAAAAAATTATTTTCTGATTTTGCCATATAAAATAGCAAAAAAGCAAAGTTTCGCCTTTTCAGACTTCATTTTCTTAAAAAATGCAATTTTTGTAAGATTTAATTAAAAACAAAAGAATCATTTACACATTTTTCATTTAACTTAATTTTTTTTTCTAGCTATCAACTTTACAAAAAATTATATGGCTTTTAAATACATATCTTAAATTTTTTAATAAATATTTGCTTTATATTTTATAAAATTTAAAATTCCTTTCTAAGAGCCTGTTTCAAAAAATAAAAACAATCCGCCTTTGTTATAAGTTTTTTGACACTTCAAAGTCAAAATAAAAAAATTTCAAAAGTGTTGAAATGAAGTCATAAATTTATTATTTCATAAATTTAATGGTAGTTTTTCATTTGTAAAATTAACAATTTATTTTCCAAAATTTTAAAAAATTTTTTATTGCTTTTTTTTATCACGCATTTGTTTCAGAGAATAAAATTTTAAAATTTTTCAGGGCCTAAGTTCTTATTAATTTCGTTTAAGAAAAAATTAATATTTCCCCTCTAACAATCTTTTGTCCTAAAAGATTAAAAAAAAAATAAATTCATAACTTCATAAATTTCTAACACTTCAAGGCATGGAATTTGTCCTCGAAATGTGTAAATTCTAAAAATTTAAAATAATAAATAGTTTGACGCTAAAATATTTTCATCATTCTGAGACTTTTTTTAATTTTTCAATATAAAAAAGTTTAAAATTTGTATATTTTATCTACTAAAAACAATATTTGCTTCAGAAGTTGAAGTTTAAATATTAATCTTCAATATCGTTCTTTTTTTAAATTTTCTTTTTTATTTTTTAAGGTTATGTGGGAATTTCTAAAATTTTTTGGTCTGAAAACTAAAAAATTGAAAATGGGCTTTTTTCACAAATCAATTAGTTCTGTTACCGTGCTGAATTGTTTTTTGTAATTTGTGTTTTTTCTTTCCGTTAATTTTATATTTTTAATTCAAGAAAATTCTTTCGAATAACTAAAAATGTTTTTGTTTTGAATAATTTTTAAAAGACTTCAAAAAAGGAGGATTTATCAATTCGTTGGCATATTATTTTTATACGTATTTTACCAGATAACTTTGGACCAGGTTAACCGATTTCGATAATTCCTTTTTCTATCGGAAAGGTGTTACCTCAAGGGTGGCCCCATACTAATTTGGTTTAGTTCAGATCGTTGGAAATTCTGAAAATTGTGAAATTAACTTTTTTGTTTTTTTTTTGTTTGCTGGCTTTATACTCCCAAAGCCTAAAAGTAACTGTGTCTCCAATTTGATTTTTTTTTAGATATTTGATAAAAAATAAAATTAACATTTATTGACTGAAATTTAAATGATTTTTCCATACAATTCAGCATTTGTGCAATTTTTAAGTTTTTGATCGTAAATATTTCAAATCTAGAACTAATTTTATAAAAATTAAAATCACAATTTTTCGATTTGTATTTTCTCTGATTTTTATTTTTTAATTTTAATTTTTAATTTTATTTAATTTTTGGTCTTTTATATTATATTTGGACTTAAGCATTTTTTTTATACAGTTAAAGTTTTTTAATGGAACTATTTGATTTTCCACTGATCACACTGCAAAAACCATCTTTAATCTCCTTTCTCCTAAATTTAATTGCATATATGTATTTCATAAAATAGTAGAATTATAACGAACTCAGTTCAATAATAGATAAGAGTAGCCGCCTCTTTCTGCAGCACCAGTAGCGGTCCCATGTGAATTGCCGCTGTCAGCTCGCTTGATCTCCGACAAAGCAACAAGATCGCGGCAAGTCCCTCTTAAAGCCGAGTTAATTAAATGCACAAAAGTTTCCTGACAAAACATTGTAACAAACAGCAAATATTTTCATAAGAAAAAATAGGAACAGCAAACAACCATTTGCAACTAGATACTGGCAGCAAAGTCGAAGCTGAAGCTGATGCTGATGCCGAAGTCTTAGCCGACTTGTAACTTGTAACGTGACCTCAATCAGACCTCGAAAGCGGCAAACAGGCAATCGGCGCGGCGCAACATTGTTGCAGCCATGCGCGCGCTCCTTACAGCCTGAACTTATTGTGCGCCAGAAAAGCGGCAAAACAGAAAAAAAGAAAAACGGCAAAACAGCAGCCAGTCAGGCCAATCAAACGTGCGACGAACACGGAGTGACTGACTGAAAGTAGCAGCTTTGTGGCGGCAAAGGAATGCGGCTAATTATTTTATAGTAGCAGTAAAAGAAATGTGTGGCAAAGCAAGGGAAATAAAAAAGGAAGCAATAAAACTGAAAAGAGAAGAAGAAAAAAATTTAAGTAGCAGGAAAAAAGGAAAGAATAAAAAAGGTGATAGAGAGGAAGGAAACCAACAAGCGCACGATTCAGCGCTGGCACTCAATGCGGCGCATGCATACCGTTTATGTTTGCGACACGCGGATATTCGGATTTGCGCTGTCATTTGCGTTCGCCAAGGGTTAAGCGCTTGTAAATTGCTGGAATGTCTGTCCCCGCGCGCGCGCACACTGCTGTTCTTTCTGCTGCTGCTGCTGTAAGCGGTGAATGCGCGCGCGGCAATGTTACACGGCCGCATTCTCTTTGTCGAAAAACAATGTTCTTGTTGCGCGCGGTACTCGTGTTGTTTATGCGCGCTTTTGACTTTGTTATTGTTGTTGCTGCAAATAACAAGCTGAATGCTATTTGGCATTTTTGTTTCGGTGCCTCCGACTCTGGCTCTGACTGCCTGGCTGCTTGGATGCTTGGTTGCTTGGCGGCTAGTGAGCGTCACCTTCACGCTGCTGGCATGCAACATGACTTTTCCATGCCATTGGGCGCCAATTTTCGAAAAATCCAAACAGCATAGCATAACAATTGCAACAACACGGTCAGCAGCTAGCGCATACTTACCAACTATACACCAGCCACAAAT